>JAHWFO010072569.1:587204-610509 GCA_023313115.1 Rhysida immarginata
CAAATTTTGAATCTTAACTTGCCTGCAAGTTTCAGTGTCATCTGCTAAATGGGCTGGTGCATTGTTGTGGGGAAGGTGCTTGCCATTGCTCAGCATTCCTCTTCATTTTGCCTTGACAGTTTCCCATAATTTCATGAGGAGGCCATGGCAAGTGCCTTTCTTAGCATAATCTGTGAGGATAACACTTTGGCAATCTCAAAAGACACTCGGCATAACCTTTCAAGCCTTTTTGAGCACTGGAGATGACATGCAAACTCATTGTTTGTTTTTGGGGTCATAATGGTAGACCAAAGAAGTCCTCTGGAACCACCTCCCACATCTTCAATGTGTCAGCTGACAATTATTTTTTTGCCATGAGCAAACGGGAACCCACTAAGCAGCAACCTTTGTCATACAAAATACATTACACAGGATGTACCCATGACTAATGTTAACCTAATCAATTGCTTCGTTATTGATTCAGTGATCTTCAAACACCAGGGACTCAAGTTGCGCCGAAATGTGTGGTTCCTTGGTCAGTAAAGACTGTCCGGCTCATGATTTATCCTTTAGGGTGGTTGGTTGCATTGGGACAGTCTACACCACTTGATCACTGTACTGTACAACGTGGCACTGTTGTCGCAAAATTCAACTAGCTCATCTCTAATTTCTTTGGTATCCCCTCCCCTTCAAAAAGGGAATCTGATCACCACATGGCTTCCATTTTTTTCCAAATTCACCAAAATGCTGCTTTTATCCATCTCGACATAAAACACAGGATCTGTTAACTCTTTTACAAATGCGGGATTTTTAAACCTCATAGTTTGCCAGTAACCATATACCGTAAATATTCTACTATAACGCGAATTTTTTTGGCCTAAAAAAGCATCTAAATTTGCTGGGTCGCGTTATACTAGAGGATAAAAATCAGCCCTCCGACGACTGCGGCCGATCGTCGATAATAAAATCGATAATAACAACATCGTTAACAACATCGATAATAACTTCTCCCAAACATTCATAAATAGGCCTACTTCCAAACTGCCTCGAACCAAAGCCTACAAGAAAATATTATGTAGTGAAAATATTAAACTGAATAAAGATTACTTGTCTTTTTATTAAGAAAATTGATGTACTGTTGTGTTTTTCTGTCGATGTGAGAGTGAAAGCTTTCCCTATCAATGTAGGGCTATAAACTTCCAGCCTGCCTCGAAGTTGAGGCAGTTGCTTTTGTCGAAGTCGCTTTCTGTGCTGATGACATTCAGACGAATTTGTCGTGTATTATATATTAATTACATTGCATATAATGTCCAGTTCATTATACAATATATTAATTCACTTTTTATTCGAATTACTCGTCGCCAACATCTAACAACATCGATAATAACTTCTCCCAAACATCGAAACTTCTAAGACTTCGAAGACTGGGATACAGATGTCAAATTAACTGATGAAGATTGGAAAGACCTGTTCGAAGACACAGATAAATCAGATTTTGAAGGTTTTTGAATATTAAATATCCAGACTATTTAAAAATAAAGATTTTTTTTCTGTATCAGTTCGTACATTTTATTTCTCGCGAGGAGTCAAAAATGGGGGTCGCGTTATACAAGAGGATAGGATTTTTGCCGATTTTTTGGGCCGAAAAAGTGGAGTCGCGTTATAGTAGAATATTTACGGTACTTTCATTACGATTTCAGGCCCTCGTACACAGTAATTACAGTTGGAATTTACATTACTACAGCATTCAAAAAAAAAGCATTTTTAAGAGATTAGTAAAAATAATTATAATTAAAAAAGAAACAAGACTCACACATGCAAATTGTCAAATAACTCAGGCAGGAGAAAATTTAACAGAGACCACAATTCTGATAAATTATTTTGAAGAGGTGTGCCAGTAAGAAGAAGACGGTTCACTGAATGATAATGCTTCAATTCCCTGCACAATAATGCAACTTATAAGTTTATCCAGGAAAATGAGGAAATGTGTATAAAAAATAAATATAAACAATGAAAAAGATATACCTGGTCAGTTTACATTTAAAATTTTTAATCCGATGCCCTTCATCTATTATTATATATTTCCACTTGAAATACTGCAGTGCTTTCCGATCTCTCATTATTATTTCATAAGATGTTATGACTACTGGAAAAGCTATCAAATTGGAATTGATCGAATATTTGATACGAATCTTTCCCCTGAGTGTATTTCGATCCTCAGCTGATCCATGATATAATACTGTTCGAACCTGTGAAAAATATATGCAAAAAAAAAAAAAAAAAAAAAAAAAAAAAAAAAAAGCAGAAATCAAATATACAAAATAAGAGAACAATAATTTTAGTACTTCTAATACACTGCCAGGAGAAAAAAATAAAAACACAACAAAATAAATCAATTTTAAAGGACAACTCTACGGTCACATACAACTTACTTAAATCGAAAGACTAACCTATTAATAACATCATAGCATATTTAATTTTTTTAAATTCGAATCCTAAATGTGTGAAAAACAAAAATTCCGAGCACGATTTGAAATCGGGGGCATCCATCTTGGGTGGAGGCGTGACATAGTGCGAGGATTGCTCTCAGCAAGCTTTGTAGTGAAGTTTTAACATTCACTATAGATCTACATTCACTCAGTACTGCGTTCACTACAATTTTCACAATGTTTGGAGATGAAAGCAGCGATTCAGATATTAGTTTTACGACTTACGAAGATATGGAGGCTTATTTTAACAACTACCTATATAATGAATTGGATAACGATTTGGAAAACCTTGTGGGTGATTTGGATGGTTTAGGCGTGAAACCATATAGTTTAGAACTGCGACCACCCGTCATTAGACGAGGAATACAGTGTCGCCGAATCGATGGAAAATGTATCACCCGCAACAAATTGTCAAGTATAATTAATACGTATGTTATTTAAATGTGAACAATTTCATGATATTAATTTTTAAATTAGTGCACAATATGTAAAGATATGCCGACATCACAAGAGCGAACGTATGCTGTCGTGATTAAGCCGAGATCGATCAGCATATGCCCAGTGGTTTGGAGTGCATCACCGAAATTTCCCTCTTTTCAAAAATCTACGTGGATTACGATATACCAACAAACTAATTTGTCCATTAGATTTGGGTGCACCTGGGAAGAAATAAAAGAAAAGTTCTTCCCCGTTGCATTGTAACAGCCATTCGAAAAATCTTTCCTTCACAAGAACATTGTGGTTTTAAATACTGTAAAATTTTATTAAACTAATTAAAATTCTCTCAAGCAATTTTCTTTGTTTATTTGATTCATAACTAAAATTTATGGAAAATCGAACTAAATTTCAGGTTATCAAATGTATTTTGTTACACTGATATATTTTAATTTACGATCATCACTAAATATAAACTATTTCAGCCAGTTTAAATGACAAAATGTATTAGCTTCAAACATTAAACAAAAATTTGCTACTGTTAGCACCATTTACTTATTTAACTAGATTACCCAATAAAATTTTAATGGGGTTTTAGTCAAACATTAAAAGCAATAGCCAATAACTAGTCCGCCCTCCCCTTTTCTATTTCTGGTTGGCTTCCATTAAATGCTTCAATGAACAAAATCACCCTTGACGAAGTAGCAGGAGCTCTGAGTTCGTCTATTGTTTGAAAAATTGAATTTCTCGAATGTAGTATTTAGAAATGAAAACGAGCTCTTATGTTCTTACGTTTCTCATCATTTTCAATGGAATGTGGCTATCTGAACACTTCAAAACGTGTAGTTGCATTTTGTCCGGTTGCGTTTTATCCGGATACCTCTTTAGTTACATAGCCTTGCGCAAATAGATAGTAAGCTTAATACATACATACCTACATTAATACGATAGGATCAATAACAAAACAAAACTTTTCAAAGTGAGCGAAGCAGAGTCGACTAGTTCCCGGTCGGAAGCAAGTTATCTCTTCGATCAAAAGTTATCCATTTCTTCCTAATTCTTACTTAGGAAATTGATGAAATGATAAATTATTATCACTACCTCTATTCTTATAGCCAAATACTAAATAAGAATGAGGCATGACGAATATGCGATTTACAAATTTAGGAAGATTCGTCGTAAATATCAGAAGACAGACAGAGAGAGAGAGAGAGAGAGAGAGAGAGAGAGAGAGAGAGAGAGAGAGCGAGCGAGCAAGCTAATTTTTAGTGTTGGGGCATGGCGATAAAATCCATGTCAACACAGTGAATTAGAGAAATAATTAGCATTAATTGTTTGAAAGCTTCCATTGTGTGATTTTTTAATAAATAAACTAAAAAAAGTTTCAAAATTCATTCAGTGTCATTCATGTAATGTCTCATTTTTGAAAATCATCCATTCGTGACTTCGCTTTAAAAGCTACACACATTTCAATAAATATTCATTTATGTAGAGTACATTAAATGAATTAAAATGACCAAAATAATTATTATATAATAAAAGGAATGGTTTGATAATATTTTAATAACATGTGAATCACCTTTTTTAATCCCCTCCTTCATTAGAACTTACATTGGTGCCTTTCATTTATTTATTTTATTTCAATTTTATTTTATTTTCATTCAAAAAGGAGATTCACATTAATATTATTATAACCAAAGAAATATTTGGAAACTCTTTCTAGTTTTTTTTACTTAAAAAAATCACGCTGTGGAAGCTTACAAACAACTGGGATTAACATTAAAAGATTAAATCGACCCCAGCAGCTAACCTCGCACTACGTCACTTCCGGAAAAATAATGGCCGGCACGGGGGGAATGCAAACGCGCTATTTTCCGTTTTTCAAAGCATTTTTTATATAGAAATTATGGACCACAATTAAAAATTTCAACGGAATCGTGTTATATTTATATCAAAAATTGATATTCTGTAAAAAAATTTTAATCGAATTTTTGCGTAGAGTTGTCCTTTAATGAAATTGCACAAGAGCTTAGTTTGGGTGGATTCACCATTTGATTTAATTTTCAACATATGTGCACAGGATCCTGGTACAAGGTATCACAAAAGTCCTCCACTGAAGAATGGTTCATCCCTTCTTTATGTAATATCATCAATCTGGCACCCGTATTATAACAAACTAGAATAATCTCAACACCTCCCATGCCCTGCACATACAGTCGTATTCCTGTGTAGCAAGTGAAAGAGTTTGACAGATCAGACTGTGGAATTTCGAGAGGCTGGATGGCCTTTTACTGGCAAATTGTGGCCCACATTGGACGTAATGTTTGTGGTGGCTTTATGTTGGCATGTGGTCTACAGAAGATATTGTCGTGACGGCAGTCAACAAATCAATTGTTGTTGCGCACGACGATCATAATTGGTGTGATGTCTTGTTATGTGTGTCATTGTTTCCCATTGTTTATCATTCATTGTGATGCTCAAGATGATGACTGTTCATCCGGATTCTGTTACTGATGGATGTCGTCTATCATTCGTCTGCAACCACAGTTTCAGTGTTCGAACGGGAGCCCCCATGTCACGCTTTTCACAGGTAATTTACCGTACCGTATAAGTAGTATATGATTGCTCCCCCCCTCCACATCACTGAGCGCATACACAACAAAATTTGTGTCGATCTGAAGAATAGGAAAGAAGGCCAATCTGATAGTCAATCTGTGGAATAGAAAAGAACGCCAATCTAATCGTCAATCTGTCGAAAAGAAAAGAACGCCATTCTCAACACAGGCAGAACCCTGTGAAGAAAATAAAGACAGTTAGTGAATACAAGAGACTTTACTCACCGACCAAGACAGAAAAACCCAATATGGTCGTACCTCCTGAATTGATGCAAGAATTGTCGAAGACGATAGCCTCTGCATTACATGTCGCCACAGATACAGCAGTAGCGCAGCTGTCGACAGAACACTCCACTCCAAGACCTCCCCCATTTACGATGCCGCCGTATCGAATGGACGACGAGACATCAGTCGGAGAATAATTCAAACGTTTTCAAATATTCCCGATGCGTAATATGCTGCATACAATCGTGTTCATATGGGGGCAGAATTAAATGGCATGCTAAAGATCCTCGCCAGCCCTAAAGAGCCCGAAACCATCCCATATGGAGAACTGAAATCTATTTTGGAGAGCCATTTCGACAGGCCAAAAAATAAATACGCTGAGAGCGTAAAGTTCAGGACTGTTATCCAAAATCCCAACAAATCCATAGCACAATACGCACCTTGCCTACGGAAGAGCGCCACCCATTGCCAATATGGGGATTTCCTGGACAGAATGCTCATCGAGCAATTTTTACATGGACTCTGGTCCCCTGAAACGAGAGATGAGATCATAGCCAAGCAGCCAGACGAGTTTGACAAGGCCAATGCCATCGTGCAAAGCCTTAAAGCCACATGGGCCATTGCAAAAGCGGTGAGCCTCCCAACAACTGAAGAGACGAACAAACTTGGCTACGAGACACCACCTACGAAAACGAACCAAACTGGCAAAAGAAGCCTCCAAACCGACGAGCTAATCCCAGCAACGAGCGTCATAGACCCACAACTAGTTGCCACTCACCAAACGGGAACAAGACGGTACCAAAGAAACCGTGTGGCCGGTGTGGCGGTCATCACTGGGCTGACACATGTAGTTTCAAGACCACAACCTGCTACTCCTGCCAAATGACTGGGCATATAGCCAAAGCATGTCGGTCCAAGACAAAATGTACGTGTCGTTCCTCACCCAATGAAGTATCAGTACCAGTGGATCGGTTCCAGCCACTAAACAAGCTACATGGGGCTTCGGACCAAGAAGCCACCCACCCTAACCTAATCGATGTCCAAATCGACGGAAGGGCGCTGCAGATGGAAGTTGACACGGGAGCACCCTGCGGCATTATTGGTGTCACCCGACTGCGGAAAGTCAAGCCCCTAATTCATCTGCATAAGGGTGACTGGCAGTTTAGAAGTTACAAGTACGCTCCCTAGGCAAAACGAGAGTCCACGTTACCATCGGAAACACCAGCCAAAGAATAGACCTCTATGTGGTCAAGGAGAAACTCCACAGGACGTATGGGCCACGACTGGATTTCCAGATTCGTGCACGAAATCGAATTAGACAGGCTAATCAGAGAATACGCCCATATATTCCAGACCACGGCAAGGAAGCTGAAAGGGCCGCCAGCAACCGTCCATCTTGTGCCTGATGCTACCCCATATTTGCCAGAGCAAGAGATGTTCCCCTTGCGTTACGGGAGGAGTATGCGAAAGCAATCGATGAAAAGATCAAAGCCGGCTTCTACGAGAAAGTCGACTACTCCGAATGGGGATCGCCGATCCATGTGGTAGTGAAAAAGAATGGAGTACTACGCATCACGGGCAACTATAAACCTATGGTGAACAAACAAATGATCACTAACACACGATCCCAAAAATAGAGGACATTTTCAACAAAATGAGAGGGGCAGCATGGTTTGCTCACCTGGACATCACATGCGTATACCCACCTGATAATCTATGACAAATTTCTGGAGATTCTAATGCTGAACACGCCGACGCATGGACTAGTCAGACCAACCAGGGCTGTCTATGGTGCCGCCAACATCCCTGCACTATGCCAGCATCGGATGGAAGAAGTTTTCCACGACGCGCAGAATGTCATCAACTTCTTCGACGACATCGTGTTCGCCCCAACTTTTGATGGACTTATTAAAGTGTTGCGCCAAACGCTTCACCGATTGAAAACATACGGCTTCCACCTAAACAGGAAAAAAATGCATGTTGACCACCACCTCAGTGACTTGCTTGGGACACATAATTGATAAAGATGGACTGCGCAAATCCAATGAACATATAGCAGCCATACAAAAAGCCCCAAAACCGACGTCATCCGAGGAACTCCAACTCTTCCTTGGAAAGGCAACACATATAACACATTTATACCCAATTTATCCCATCGGGCAAAACCCCTACGAGAAATGCTAGGCCAAGACCAATTCATGTGGACGAAAGAAGCGCACAAAGCATATGAGGAATTGAAAACCACCATCTCGCCACAGATCCTTATTCAATATGACCCCTCTCTACCAGTAATTCTCACCACTGATGCCAGCAGCTACGGACCGGGAGCAGTGCTGAGCCAACACCACCTAGACAGAACGCCTACGTACAGAAATGTCATACATTGTTACATCATCAAACGACCAAATTTAGGGCTTATTATTGGTAGAAATACGATTAACAATAGCCGCTTTAGTGTGATGTAACAATGTATGACATTTCTGTGCGCAGGTCTTCTGTCTAGGTGGTGTTGGCTGAGCCACCATCTGGCCAACAGTTCAGAGAGACCCATAGCGTACGCCAGCCGGCCCCTCTCTGAAACAGAACGAAAAAATCCCTAAATCAATAAGGAAGCCCTGGCCATATTATGGACCATCAAGAAATATTTTAAATACCTTCACACACGAAAATTTGAATTGGTCACCGACCATAAACCATTAACACAGATTTTCCACCCTCATAAATCACTCCCGACCCTGTGTATCAGCTGCATGGCTAATTATGCAGAGTATCTGAGCAATTTCAACTACTCCATCTATAAGCCAAACAAAGAACATAGCACTGCGGACTATTGCTCGCAAGTAATATCTATCAACAGGGTAGAAGAGGAGGAGGATTTGAACAATTTACTATCCACCAAATGAGCCAGTTGCCCATCAGACCGGACGAAATCGCAAGAGCCACCAGAAGCGACCCAAGATTGGGCCGGATCGTCCAGGAGCTTGGACGAGGATGTGACCTAGCCTGCTCCAGTTTCAAGTTACCCGAAGACAGATACACAACGAGCGCTGGTTGCCTGATGTACGAACATCGAGTAGTTATACCACCAACACTATGGAAACCAGTCCTGAATGACCTCCACACAGGCCAGCTAGGAATGGGCAAGATGAAGGGCGGCCTCACCCACTCGTTTGTGTACTGGCCCGGCATCGACGCGACATCGAGCACACAGTCAAATTGCGTGTCGATTGTGCGACGTTTTCAAACATGCCACCTCAATATCAAGTCCATCATTGGGAGTACCCTAAAGGCCCTTGGGAGAGGATCCATCTGGAAAATGCTTCTCATCAGACCAGTATCGGGAAAAATGCTTCTCATCGTAGTAGATGCGTACAGTAAATGGGTGGAGGTAAAAGTAGACATCTGCGACAGCCACTATCGACATCCTGGATGAACTGTTCGCCAGATATGGGATACCGACCACGGTAGTCTCGGACAATGGCCCCCAGTTCGTCGCAGACGAATTTACATCCTTCTTCAAAGGAGAGGAGTTAAATTCCACAAGTGCACAGCACCCTACTACCCTTCCACAAACAGACAAGCCGAACGTTACGTTTAAACAGTCAAGAGTGCCTTAAAAGCCATGGGCACTACCCCAACTGATATACATCGCAAGTTAAATACATTTTTGGAACGATACAGGAGAGCACCACACGCCACAACGGAGGAGTCCCCCACCAAGCTCTTCCTTGGACGGGAAATACATACTCGCCTGGATATGCTGCATCCGTAAGATGTCAGTCAGCAGGTGCAGGAGAAGCAGCAAGCCACCTTTTCACCCAAAATTTAGATCTCTGTGGGAAGGCCAAGCAGTATTTGTCCATATGGGAGGGCCCTCGCTATAGAAATGCTGCCCGGGGTTGTTACCCGTCGCCTAGGAGACCTGCATTACAAAGTGTGGTTGATGATAACACTTCGAAACGGCACATCGACCAATTCAAGCCACGTGACTCGAAGCCTCCCAGTGCGCTACACAGTGGTGAAACGGAGAAACGTATAACTCCTCGTTGGGTGCGTTTTACAGACAGCGCTCCCCAAGCAACTCACTCACCTGTTAAGGATATTTCAGTGATGACCGACGAACTTTTAATCACGTCGCCAATCCCATGCCAAACAGAAGACATTCGTCCGCCAGACCAGAATGACTCCGTCGATCTGATCGAACCTCATCAGCCAGATGCGGCAAGCGGTGAACAACCAGTTCTCCTATCCGATGGCGCCGCTCGCCGTCGAGACCGACCGGTATTCCCCTAGCTCAGTGCAACGGGAAGAAATGTCATGTCGGTGATCAACAGAGCAATTGTTGTCGCGCACTACGAGCGTAATTGTTGTGACGTCTTGTTATGTGTCTCATTGTTTCCCATTGTTTATCATTCCTTGCGATGTTCAAGATGATGACTGTTCATCCGGATTCAGTTACTAATGGATGTCGTCTATCATTCATCCACAACCACAGTTTCAATGTTCGAGCGGGAGCCCCCACGTCACGCTTTCCACAGGTAATTTACCGTAGCGTATAAGTAGTATATGATTGCTCCCCCCCCCCCCACTTCACCGAGACCAAACGCAATAGATATCATACGCGTAGACCTGGTTCTGGACGCCCATGCATTACTGATTTACACCAAGACCATTGGGGTGTAAGGGAAGAACTCACATCTGCAGAGCTTCAACAGTAAAGGGCCAGAGTCGCATCAACTGTATCAAGACAGGCCATTTGCAATCGCTTACTTGCAGTAGGACTGCAGTCATATGTCCCTCTAGCCATACTACCACTTCTGTAAAAACAGTTCTGTGCAGTTGCAGCGGTGTCACGAAAGAGCTGATTGGACGTCTGTTGTCTTCAGTCATGAGAGCAGATTCTGCCAGCATACCAGTGATGGACGTCAACATGTGCAATGAAGACCAGGAGAGCAACATCTTCCACAGCGCATTCGTCTATGGCAAACAAGTCCAGCACCTAGAATGATGGGTATACAAGCAATCAGTTACAACTAGCATTCATCCTTGGTGGTTGTGAATGGAACATTGAACAACGCAAGATACTTCCAGAGGTTGTTTCTCCTGCCTTACCTGCAACAGGAGAATAATGTGCTGTTCCAGCAGGATACCACACGCCCTGTAATGTGCATGGAAAAAAAAAAAGGTAATTAACCCTTGGATAGAAAAGTGACTGGATTGTTTTACTTTATTTGGTGTGATAAATATTTCTTGAATATACGATGGTTATTATGAGTGAAGCTCTGTTTATGAATTAATTTTGTTAGACGTTTTAACAATGAGAAAATGCTATTGTGAATTTTAGGATTTAAGTAAACAATGGACATTCACGGCTGCACCAGTCTTATAGAGGTCGGAACATGACAATGTTACGGACTTAGTATTAGATTTTCATTTGTAGAGGATGTCCTATGAGGATGATGACAATCAGATGTTCGAAATCACTCCACCGTTCAACAAGAGTGATGACTGAGGGAGAGCGAAAGCTCTCAAATTGTTTTGGAACTTTCCCTGCAAGAATCAATCTTCATGCATTGGAATGGAGAAAGCGTGGTAGTTCATCTGCTTAAAAGCAGCTATTTTGTGGGCGTAGCAGTGAAGAATAACGAAAAAAGAGCTCTCCGATATTATGGATTATGCTGTACACAACAGATATGAACGAAAAATGGTCGACCAGCTCATCAAAAAAAAGAAAAACAAATTAAGACCCGAACGTGACCACCCTTCAAAAGGAGACCAAAAAGAAGAATTTCTTTGTTCTTCCTTACAATCCAGGACTCGCCAAAAGGATACCAAAAATTCTTTGTGGATTTGGATTACAGGTGGCTGATAAAAGCGGACGAAACTTAAGAAGTTTACTGGGCTCAGCCAAAGATAAGATCCCGGCTATGAACAGATCAGGTGTCTACAAACTGAAATGCCCCTCTCTGACCACTATTACATCTGTGACATTTGAATGTCAGTATAATGCGCTGCGCCCGGCAGAGGCAAATTATGTTGTGTATATGTTTTGAGTAAGTGGTGTCTGTGTTAAGTTAAACTATGTTAGGAATGTGTGTGGGAGCTAATAACGTTTTTTTTTTTACTTTATTTTGCGTTGCAGTGTTGTGTTTTGGTTGTGGAATGAATGGGAGGGGGCGGTCGAGTGCTTTTGTGTGCTTGTTGTGTGAGTTGTGCCCGGGTATGGGTGAATTGGAGGAGGCAGTGTGTTTTGGTTTCGTGACTGGTTATTTGTTGAATGTTTATGTTGTTTGTTTTGTGGTTGACAAGAGAGAGGTGGGTGGAGCGAGGATTGAGAGCGTGTTTTGAGAGCGTATATTGCGAACGAGTGTGGGTTAGTGCGTGTGTTTGCGTTTAAGTGTGTATTTTAAGGGTGGAATATTTCTGAGTGCAGTGCGCGTTTTTTTTTAATATAGTATATTAAAATGTGGCTTTTATACATTTAATTGTTAGATTTTTGAAAGTTTAGCCTGCTGATGCATGGCCGTTGTCGCTTTCCTTAAGAGGCGACAGCGCTCACGTATTGTTGGGGATTTTTATTTTATTGGAGGTTCTCCTTGATTATTGTTGTCATGACGCTGTTGCGAGCCTGGAATGTTTGGCAAGTTTGTTTTTTTTTGTTTTGGACGATAGGCTTGGAGAAGCAAGGACCTGTCTTGGTGGAGAAGAAGTTTGGAATGGCGCTCGGCCATGTTTGAAAAAAGATGAACATCGCTGTTGCGATCTCCAGTCCATATCTATTTGCTGCTATGGCTTATCGTGCAGTACAATGTTCGCATGAATTTGCAGAAGTGTCTGAATGCTGCACAACCTTTTCTAGTTGTTAATGTGGGTTTGTGTTTAACTGGCTCTTTGGTCTCCTGTTGAACGTCCTTAAAATGTATTGTGAAGGGTCGCCAGCGACACTCAAGGTATTGTGCCGGGCAATGAAGCCTGTAACGTGTGCCAGTAATGATGTCTGCATATAGGGTGAGTGACTGTCTTTTATGTTTTTGCCCCCGCGAGGAAGAGTCCCCGCCGTTCAGCGTATTTCGCCTTTTGTCAATCCATTGGAGTGTGCCCGTCGGTTCTGTTAACATAGGGTGTTTTCCGTAGAACGATGTGCTTGAACAGATATGAACTGTCAGAAAAGTTCGGAAACACCACGAGCAAGCTGTAGAATTATACAGTTTTGACCTTTCCTATGAAGACTTATTATTTGTAATGTTAGATGATAATTTTAAGGCTGGCTCTTGGTGAGCAATACAGTGTAACGAGGAGTGTTGTTTCGTGAACCAAAGGGGAAGGGCTGAAAATAAAGGCTCTACGGGTAGATAATTTGTGCATCGGTGAGGGGTGGAAGGAAAATACACAGTTGTGTGGACGGGCAGTGCTCTTGCACCTGTGCCTTGTTCTCGGTGGAGCCTGAGGAACACCCCACGTGTTTCCGGTCCGCAGGGGTTCCTGTGATCTGCCCCTGTTGAATTAAAGGGGTCACCCGACGCCTGAGGGTGTCAGTGTTTTAGGAATATTTGGGAAGCCGAGATTACGTGGGCGTGGGGCCAGCTGAGAGTAACGAGTTCCTCCCCCCCCCCTTTGAGCATCGACTCACAGCTACCGTTTGAGCCACGTGAACTGGTCCTACTGGGAATTCCTTTTACGGGACTGCACTCACAACGTTCCGGCTTGGGAGGTGTAGGCGCTGGCCGGTTGTATGTATCTAGAATTAAGTTTTTATTAACTAGATCGAGGGGCCCCTCTAGTTTACTTAAGTTTGTTTCATCTGCTGTATGTATTTACCCATTGCTTGATTTTCTCTGGCTGCACCAGATATTATGGTAGTGATTATTGTTTTGGAACGTGAAATAAATTAGTGGCTTTAATTTAATCTTGTGCGCAAGTGTTTTTATGTTAATGAACCAATGCGTGTTCCTCTATCAATGCCCCGAACTCCTGATAGGCTCCGCTGTGTAGCACCTGTAGTGTGAGACTAGAACTACTTATCTATAGGGCGGGGTTTGTCACACATCGGACAGACCTAAAGGAAAATCAAAGCCAGAATAAAAAGGAGCATTTCGCGTGCATCACAAATTACAAACTTGATTTATCTAGACATGCCGTTTTTTTTTGATTGGCCGTTTCCTTTTTCCTCTTTTAATGATTCACAGTTTTGTAAATTAATCTGATTGGGTATTCTCACTTTCAAATTGCCTAAATTTTGTATTCTTCTCATATGCTGATGAAGACAGCTTAGCTGTCGAAATGTACATACATATGTATAAATAAATCTATTGTGGATAAGCAACCCTATTGTACGTGTGTTATTTAAAAATTTATCTCCCACTAAAAATGCGCTCGAAATTTTAGGTGTTTTTTTTGGAATTGGGGGGATAAACATATCAGAAGAGTTCATTAGTACATTAGTAATAAAAATGAATCTGATTAAACTTGCCATGTCCAAGGTTCTCTTCCAGCTCAGCTTGCATAAACATTGTTTTTTGTGAATTTCTTACTCTCAATATTTTGATTTATATGATTTTTCCATGAAAGAACAGAATTTGAAAAGTTAATCAGTTTTCAAGTTATCATGCAAATGAAGAGGCTGCATGCCGAATGATATCCTAATCGTACACATTACTCCTGAATGATTTTTCAGCAGCTTGTGGTTTGTGTGAAATGCATTGGTCAGTGCAACCCAACCACAACACGAATGCTGCGATCAGAAGACAGGTGCGAGGTGTAAAGAGCTAACAGCTAGCCGGATAAACATACAGACCCAGTGTGTGTTCTTGTAAAGAGCTTTAAGCTAAAGCTCCTAATAACGAGAAACGATCGAGCTAATCAGACTCGACTTATGTGCATAACTTGGAAATGCGATTATGATAGAAAAATCTAAAAGCAGATTTGAATTCAGCACACACACAAAAAAAAAAAAAAAAAATCACAAGAATAAGGAGAAAAAGAAATAATTTTTTTATTATTATTTGTGAAAAAAATTAGAAAGAATTACAGTTGTTGTATTTATTATATTAGATTCAATTTTGCTACTTTGTTGAATCAACTTGAGGATCTCCTCACTTTCTATCTTTGCAGATAAGATCATTTCCCTAGCAACAAGAAGTCCTGTACGATTCTTACTTGTGATAGCTGTATCGAGTAATCTCAAAGTTCCATCCATTAGTTGATTGTTTACAACTGCTATGCGTCCACTGCCAAAAACATCCTAGCTATTCAAGTTCTAGATTCAGGTTTTTTTTTGTTTTTTTTTAAACTCAAACCTTTTGTGGTGTCCATTGCAGAGGAAAAAACTAATTTATAATGTCGTTTTTCGTGCTCTTGCATCCGTGCCACCCGTGTGGGGGTGGGTCGTCAATAAGACCTAACCAGAAGTCAACCACCGCATGCTATGGCAGGGAGGGTTGAGACTCGCGAGGGCGTTGGGGATAGACAAAACACGCAGTGTGGTTGAGGTAGGAACACACGTATTTAATAGACTTAATAGATTATTACAAATATTCATATGCATGAAAACTAAGAGTATGCTAAACAACAATAAAACAATGGGGCCCCTTGTAAAAATTAACATTAATCTTCAACATGTAAATAAAATGCTTAATTGAACAAACAGTATTAACGTATTCATATGTCTTGGCTTCTTGCCAACACAGGCGTCAACAAGAGCACAGAGAGCAGCTCTGAACAGGTCACACGGTACAAGGCACTGACCTTAACGGTCACCATGAACCAACTAGGACGCCTAGGAGCAATAAACCGAGAGCAGCCCCAAGAACGTGCCGTGCTTCCCTTTTAACAACATCTACAATACCTACTGCTGTATTGTAACGGCAGCTTTGGGAGGGGAGGGAAGTGGTAACCCCAGAACTATGCACAGGTGCTCAACGCTTGCAACTAAGGCCCGCCGCAAATAAAAATTAGGAGCGACCTGGTCGCTAGCGACGGCTCGTCGCTCGTTGCCGCCTGCAGTGGGGGGTTCGTCAAGGTCACACTGCTGACGTCAGTTGTCGCTCTTTGCCAGCTCTTTCCCGCCGCAAATACAAGAGTGTCGCCAGCTCACCCGTCTTTTCTCATATAATGTATACATAATGATAACTATTTAAATAAATAAATGCGATAGTGAAATATTCATGCCTTTGGTCCTGTGAACTGATGTTAGTAATGGTTTAATTATTTTCAACTAATGTTTTTATTTATATCTCATTTTTTAAATCATAATTAATAACTAATTCAGAAAACAAAACAGGTGCTTAGAAAATATAAGCTAACATCCAAAATTCAATTATGAAAATATTGAAACCAAATATTGTGCCTTTCATTAATTTTATGAATAAATTATGATGTAATTTAAGTATTATCTAAGTTCTTTCATATTTAAGTATTTTTGTAGGGTTGTTTTAATATTTTTTATAGTGTTGTTTAAATAATAATAATAAATCCGTATTTTACGATACCCTTGCAAATGAGATGAATTTTACGAACGTTTAGCTTCTCAGGCTAATGCAAGATGAATCATATATACTATTACATGAATTTATTTGTTCATAATAATATGAACGGATATTTATAAGAGAAAAGGACGAGACACAAAAAACCTGAGACTTCAGGATAATTCTCTAATATTTTAATTGCTTTTAGAGAATTATCGTTTATTTTATATTTCTAGTTTTATTTTGATTTTATTTATTATTTATTTTGATTTTATTTATTATTTATTTTGTTAATTATTATTTATTTTTAATTTTTATTTAATAACTATTATTCATTATAATATCAGTTATATCATATAATGTTTAAAACATCACTGGATATGAAACATTAACAAAAAATTAACATAAAATCAAGGAATATTTAGAATTTCTTTATCATAAAAAATATTAAAACAACACTACAAAATTACTTAAATATAAAAGTACTTAATAAATAATTAGCTAACTGTTTCGAAATAAAAATTATTTTTTAGGTAAGAAAATAAACTGAAATTTAACACTAATAATAATAATAATAATAATAATAATAATAATAATAATGGAGTGTCATCAATTATAATAATGGCAAAATGGAACAATGGAGTGCCAAAATGTTTCATATCCAGTTTCTGCATAATTATTCTTAACAATATCTATCATTTCTCTGTCATCCACTGTATTTTTTCACTGGTTTCCCCTATGGAGGAATTAGTTGTTTTGATTGGTTATCGACGATGTTGTCGCTGGTCGCTTGTCGCTTCCAATTGAATTCAGCTCAATAGAGGCGACGTCGCCTGAAAACCAGTTTTTTCCGTCGCCGGCGACCAAGGGCAAAAACGAGGTCACGCTCGGGCGACAAGGAGCGACGCAGACGCATGCGCAGTGCCCATGGCGCGACCCATGTCGCCGCGACGAAGTGTATTTGCGGCGGGCCTAATACAGCGCTCTGCTCTACGATCTATCCTCCCTTAATCCAACAACTGTCCAGCCGTTCCACATAACACTGAGTGCATTTGTGTTTAACCACATATTTGCAATAGCAACAAACCTTCACTGGCACTACGACAACCTGTGAGGGCTTAGCTTTACACACCACAAAAAAAATAATAACAGGCGTGATCAGAGCTACGACTGGTAACATGCATCTATGCTACAATTATTAATCCCAATCCACTACAGAGGCAGGTAAACTGTTCCACCTGACTGTTACTAAATTCCTGTTCAGTTCCTCGTTGCGATTAATTATGCTTATGTCCAGGTCGAGAAGCGCAGGCAACTATACAGTTTACACCTGCATATAATGACACAGTCGCCGCACTGCACGGCGATGCACTGGCTCAAACTCTAGCTGCCCCCCCGGGCCCCCCCCCCCCGAGAACTGACGAGCAAAAATTGCTAGCCTTCATCCACACGTTTATTAGAAACAGCAATTCCTGCTGACAAAAACCATGGTAAAATAAAGAAAAGGAAAGTTCTCACCATGTATCATGTCGTTTTCTTATCTTAGGAGAGGCGCACGGCGAAAGGCCGATATGCTTTCCTCCACTCCTTGAATACGCGCCATGACTGATTTCTAATTTTATAACGTCCATTTTACAATACAATTGGTTTATTAATGTTCAGATATATAATAGATTTTCATCCTTTCGGACATCATCAGTAGTTTCAGTTGTAAGACATTTAAACATCTCAACTGAAAATACTGATGATGTCCGAAAGGATGAAAATCGATTATATATCTAAACATTAATAAACCAATTGTATTGTAAAATGGACGTTATTAAATTATAACTGTATACACTATACAATACAATGTGTGTAAAATAATGAAACTGAGTTCTAAAACGGTTTTACACTCATGTTGCGTCCACAAGACAAAACAAAAAAAAAAACAAACAATGTGTGAAATAGGACAATACCTAACAAATGATTCTATTCATCTTGGCCACTGCATAATAACAGTTACTAGCATATTACATAAAAGGCAAGCTTCAACATCACCATTACCATGCTGAGCTCCACTTCTGAAGCTTGCTTCACTTCATAACACGTTCGCTTCCATCCAAAGGCAAGCGCGCAACCAACAATAACAAAAGAAAAAAACGCTCTTTTTCAAAATTCTCCCCGCTGCAACGAAGCCCTCCGACAGCATCGACAGACATTGTTACAGCGTTAGGGATAACACAACTTAAATACTACAAGAAAAAAAAAAATTATGTACTGCTAATTACTAAATTAAAAATAAAGCAATCATAAACACAACCATCAACCAGATAGCACTGCAATTGACTATTACAGTGAAAATAAAAAATGCAACAACACGAAAAATATGGAATAAATGCCGACAAGGCAATTACACATATTGACCAATATCATACACACTTCATACATACTGACCACTGGTCACACATCAACCTCGTCATATTGTCCATTTTGTGATGTCATGGCACCACTGATCAAAGTGGGTGTCTGTTGCAGCTTACAATGTTTTCAATGATGATAAAACATGTTTTAAAAAGACAAATGTCTTTGGCCCATAATATGCAAGGGGCCTGGGCAATGAATTTATGATTTCTTTTTCTATATTTATTTCTAAACACACAATAAAATAGAGCCCCAGCAAAATTTTTGTCTGATTGAATCGAGGGCAACTCCCACCATTTTAAATGGAGATGAAAATATCACTGTTATGATTCATTTGTCTCAGTTATGACGTCAATAACTAAGATATTTTCCCCTAATCTTTTCTATCTAGGTTAAATAACCAGGTTTTCTTTATAACTGGGATCTTTTGTAATGGACACCCAAAAATATCCAGGATATTAAAGATCAGGAACTTAAGTAACTGGGTTATTTCTGCCAGTGGACACATAGCAAATGAAGCAGCTGTTTCTCAGTTTTTAGACATTTTTCCCCTCTAAAACTGTTGAGCATCTTCCAATAATTATCTTTCGGAGTCAGGTACCTTGACTTTCTTCGTGGAGCAATTTTTTCCTTACGTTTTTGATTTGCTTCTCTGCCAAATTTTTTTGCAGCCTTTCTAATTGCTTTTTTCACTGTGTTTATGTTATTTATGATGACAAATTTAAGGAAGTTTATACTTGCGATTCATGAGCTCATAGATGTTGTATTTGGCGAAAGAAACAACGGCAATACACGAATTGTACGAGAGCAAAAACTTACGATGTTTATTCACTGAGTAGTACAGTAAGAAGAGACAAAGAACAAGTAACGCCACCTAGTGGCAAAAACTGAAAAAGAAAGCAAAATACGAAAATATCCTTAACACACTGGAACCAAGTAAGGTTTATTGCTGTAATGCTGAAATGACGAAAAAACTGTTTTTAACAGAAGATTCCTATGGCCCACTGTTTTTTAAAGTGAACCTTTAGTCAAAAAAATTTTTTTTTTTAATTTTTATACATCTAAGTCTAAAAACACTAGCCCGCGTGGAAAAAATTCAATATCTACCTTTATTTATTAAAAAACAGCATTTTTAGACGAAAAATTATAGCCCATGGAGGCTGCTATCTTTCCCCGAATGCGCAAAGGAACACGGGAATTATGTGACGTCAAGTATGACCTGCGCAAAACTAAGCCAACTATAGATGAGAACGCGAAGCTGCAACAGGCGATCTAGCTTTAAGAAATAACGTGGTTTACTGCATTGCTTATGGCTGTAATAATAGGTCTACGACAAACAAAACTTGCAGCTAAAAAATCAACAACTGTCGAAGCAATGGTTGCATAATATTAACAGGGAAAATTGTCCAGTAAATGAAAGTCAGGATGTGTTCAGATCATTTTACTGAATCTTGTTATGAGAGAGATTTCAAGGGAGAATTGTTAAGGGCCGCAAGAAGCGAAGAAGGCTGCCGTCCTCGTCTCCTGAAGCCAGACGCAATACCGATGGTTTTCGTTCATCGGCAACCTGAACAAACACCAAGGAGAATACTTATCCAAACAGCTCCAGAAATACAAAGGCCGACTTGAAGTAAGTTTAAAATCAAAATGAAATGTCAGTATTTCTTATATACATTACGGTAAAAGGAACCAGGTTAAAATACATCGCCGAACTTGATCGCATTAGGCTTAACACGCGAATGATAAAATATATTACTGCTAACCTTTACCCAGTTGGTGATATTAATTAATTTTTACAAAAACAGAGGGAAAAAAACTGTAAGTAATTCTTAAGATTTATGGGGTTGTGCATAACCTTTTGCTAGGGGGCTGCGACTTAAACCGCAGCGTTGTAGCACACTCTTATGACGCTTCGGCAGAGAGTAGTTCATTGTGCGTCTATTGGTATCAAACAAATATGGCTGGTTTAATAAATGACAGTGAAGAGCAGCGTTTCATGGATATAGTTCGTGCAAATGCATATCGAGAGGCAATGGAAGCAGGTGCGTCTTTTATTAATCGCAAATGGGTTGCGAACAAGTTAAACCGATCGGATAGATGGTTGCTGAACATTTTGGAGCCGTGTTAAAAGACGCAGTGGAATCTTTAATGATTCAAGAACGTGGTGAAAATCGGTATTCTCGAGACCTTCTAATGGGACACCTGACATCTGTGCTGAAGGACATGGAGTACGATACTGCTCTGTTTGAGACACTCCTCCGCTCCTACCCGAAACGGATGCGTGCTGTTCGAGAAGCAGGTGGTGGCCACACTAAATATTGATGTGATAAAAGCAGAAATAAACGTACTTTTTGATTATCAACCGCAGAACATTCCACTTAGTTTTGTTTATTTTCCAGACCCCTAGCAAAAGGTTATGCACAACCCTGTATAATCCATTGAATATGGTTACTGTAAATCTAAAGGCGACATAAAAACTAAAATGTAAACGGTTTCACTGGTTTGGCTTCCATTTCTCCCTTCCGCTTTAAAGCTGGATCGCCTGTTGCAGCTGCACGTTCTCATCTATAGTAGGCCTTGTTTTGCACAGGTCATACCTGACGTCACATAATTCCAGTGTTCCTTTGCGAATTCAGGGAAAGATGGCAGCCTCCATGGGGTGTAATTTTTCGCCTAAAAATGCTGTTTATTAATAAATAAAGGTAGATATTAAATTTTCTCCACGCGGACTACTGTTTTTAGACTTAGATATATAAAATATCAAAAAAATTTTTTTTGACTAAAGGTTCACTTTAAGAGATGTTTAGCAGCAGTTTTAATTTTAAAAGTGGCCCACCAATATTCTTCAATACCATCCTCATTGACTGCCTCCAAACCTTCCAATTCTAGTAAAAGCCACTTGGGATGCAACTATCAGTTACCGTAATTTACGGTAATAACGCCGCAGCGGTATTTTTTTTTGCACTGGAAATTCAAATGAAAAGTTGCATAATGAACTTCAAACGAAATTAGCGTATAATATACATCACAGAACTTTAATTACCCTGTATTTACAATGTATAGTTCATTATATATGACAATATTTCACTTTTCATCTGAATTTCCCGTCGCCAATAAAATACGAATGTAAGTTTTCAAATATGAAGGCCAACAAATAAAGTGGCATTCTGTTCATATTCATCACTTTCGCCACTTTCACTTTTCAATAATGGCCGACAGTGAAAGCAGATCCCACCTCGAAGTATGTTCCGAATGCGTTGCTAGTTTTGTAATGAATCTGAAGGCACAAAACACGTCAGGATACACGTTTTTTTTTTTTTTTAAGATAAATCTTCACCTTTAGGTGATGGCGACGCGCACTCGCTACGCTCCCGCTACACAACGGCCAACTCCCGCAGCCAGCTTATGATTAGCGCGCACACACACGGATATAGTGAAAACGGGAAACTAAATTAGTTTTTAAGGAGAACAAGTTGCCTGTTAGCATATTTCTTTTGTGTTTTTTAATTAAAATTTCTTATAGCTGGATACACGGTAGGGGCGAAGGAGCTGAAGATAAAAGCGAAGATTGTTTTACATTTTTTATTTTTTAAAGTTTTTTTCTCTTAGGTTTCGAATTTTCTTTAAAGTTTCGTTAGGTTTCTCGTAGAATTTTGCGTTTTAACGCTCATATTCTTTTTTCATAAAAGAATAAATGCATTGAAATCTAATAAATCCCCACCAGATTATAATATAGGAAAATAAATAATTATGCGTAAAACAAAGTTTGAAAGCATAACGAGTTTCTATGGCAGTTAACTTTTATCAAGAACAGATGAAGGTACGCTCTTGCTCTTATTTACTGATCGGACTTTTTATCTTGATGCCCGGGGCTGATTATCAAAAAGTTTCACGAGAGCGCTTGAAAGGTGTTAGAAACACCAGTATTTTATATTATTATTATTATTATTATTATTATTATTATTATTATTATTATAAGCAAGAGCATGATGGAGTATAGCTTTACCATGAGGAGCAGAGTATGTTTCAAATTCGCCAAAGCAACGTGCAAGCTAAGCTATACAGCAGCTTTTAAACTAACAGCCAAGATTGAAAAGGCTTAAGAACAATCGTGCAGCAGCAAGGCAGTTAGGACTCGATGAAAAATGTATTCGACGCTGGAGGAAATGTATGCAAAAATATATAATATGTACGAAATTAAAAATTTCCCCCCACTGAAATGCGTATTACTTTTATTGAAGCATATAAAAAAAAATTGTTTTTAGATTACCGATTGCGTGTGTGATGGTGGGGGGGCGTATCGGCCGCCACGGCATTACTGTCGGAGATTTTACATTTATGAACTATACATTGTAACTACACGGTAATTAAAGTTCTGTGATATATATTATACACTAATTTCGTTTGAAGTTCATTATACGACTTTTTATTTGAATTTCCCGTCGCAAAAAAAAAAATACGAATGTAACTCAATATGAACAGAATGCCATTTTACCACATCAAACAGTGTTGTTGGCCTTCATATTCGAGAAGTTACATTCGTATTTTATTGGCGACGGGAAATCCAAATGAAAAATGAATTAATGTAATATATATTGAACTATACATTGTAAATACAGGGCAATTAAAGTTCTGTGATGTATATTATACGCTAATTTCGTTTGAAGTTCATTATGCAACTTTTCATTTGAATTTC
>JAHWFO010072569.1:615509-746281 GCA_023313115.1 Rhysida immarginata
CGAATCCCTGTTGAAGGCACGTTGACTGCAAGCACCACCCCTGCCTTATAGGCATTTTACACGTAGCTAGGCGAGCAGAAGGCCCTTTTGTGGCGCGTGATTGGTTGGCTCACCACCAGAGCATGGTTTGGCTATGGACAGCTGCCCATCATAGTATTACGTGCTGTTGTGACACTAAACTTTAGCGTTAGTTAATTGAGGGGACCCTCTATGCTAATATAGTTTGTTAGACATTCGTGTTTTATGGTGTGATGTTTTGGTCAGTGACAAGTCATGCTCATGTGAATGGAATTTAGTAGCTATAGAGAAAGAGTGTCGTATGAAATTAAGTTTGTCTGGGTGGATGTTTTATTTATTTTTTTAGTTTTCAGCTGCCATCTAATGCATTTGCCCTTCATGCGATCTCCTAAACTCCTGGCACGTCTCTTCCCATGATTATTCTAGTAACGCACTGCAGTTGTGAATCATAGTGGGGGGGGGGGGCAACGTCACACTCCTCATTTGAAGGAGGGGTGCATGCATCAGGAGCAGCTGCATGCGCTGAGTTTACTATCTCACTCTGCCTCCACAGAGAGCTACACAGCTTTGCAATGGAAATGCCCCACCCACAAGGAGTTATCTGAATGAACCAAATGTAGGTTTACAGCAAGAGATACATCTGAAAACACCTTTATTATGTTATGGAGCAAGACGTGCACTCGTTTGTACAAGGTGTCCCAACGGAAAGCGGCATCAGTAGGTTGTGGCACCACCTCTAGCAGCGATGCATTGTTCCAGCCGCAGGTGTAGGTGATCATACAGGTGGCGAATGTCATCTTGGGGTACGTCTGCCCAGGCCTGGTGAGTCTGCTGTGTCAGGTCATGGAGATTGCAGGGTGATCGTAAACGATGTCCCACCATGTGCCACACATGCTGAATTGGCGATAGGTCTGGGGACCTCGCGGGCCATGGCAGGCAGTTGACATCATGCAGACATGCCATGCTCATGTTTGCAGTGTGCGGTCTGGCATTATCCTGCTGAAAGACTGCGCTGGGTATTGTGTGCAGAAAGGGCAGTAATACGGGCTGCAGAATCTCTGACGTACTGTGCTGTTGTCAGGGTGTCTTGGAAGGTGATTAAAGGCGTTCTGGTATCTTAGCCGATGGCACCCCAGACCATGATCCCGGATGTTGGTCCACAATAGCGATACCGGATGCATTGTTCATTGGCACGTTCCAGTGGCCTGCGCCACACCCGTCTGCATCTGTCGTTGGTGTCCAAACAAAAGCGGGGATTCGTTGCTAAAGACCACCAGGTGCCACTCCATTCGCCAGTCCACTCGTTCACGATACCACTGCAGACGTATCGTGCGGTGCTCAAGTGTCAAAGAAGACACAACAATGGATGCCTGGCAGACATTGTCGTTGTGTGTAACCGGCGTGCTATTGTCGCTATTGACACGAGCAGTACCGGGAATAGTAGTGATGTCGCATAGTTGCCGCAGGGTGATGGTTCTGTCTGCTAGCACTGTTCGCAGTATCCGCCTATCTGTACGAGCTGACACATGGCATGTGTGCCTTCCTCTCGCCATTGCCTCCAACATCGGCCTATCAGCATTAAGGCCTCGTAATTGATTGACATGTAAGACTGAATCCTTGCTTTTCAGATTTATTTCCCTTGGAACGTCGACATTGCCATGGATGAAGATTTATCAATTGGATGGTTAGTTGACTAGTGTTAGGACCCTTTGAACTTAATTGACCTGCAATGTAGACATGAGTTTGGGAACTCTGAATCTCCTTGATAAGGAACTTTTAAGACTAAGGGCCGAATCACTAGGCGCTGTAAGAGTCGAGTCGAGTAAGGTTTCCCACTCCAGCGACCGCATTCAAGAGAAGATCTGCCCTCATCTCATCAGTAACGCGTTATACTGGAGTGTGAAGAGAGTTTGCCACTCCAAATATCAAGTGACCATTTTTCGCCACTTGAGGAGCGAATTCTCCACTCCACCTCGCTGATCTAGTGAAACAGCATGGCAGCCATTTCATCGCTTCGTAGTAAAAATGTCATGCCATTGCATTGTTTTTACTTCAGCGCGAAAAACGAACAAGTTATAGAATGCCTTTAATTGAAAAGTATCATTATATCTTGTTGCGAGATACCGTCGTATTAAAAACTTATTAAAAACGTTCATTTTGAAATGGGCTCTATACAGGAGGAGTTCAAACGAATAGAGGCGGGGGGAGGGCAGAAAAACTGCTGTGGCGAAATTTATTATGTATGCCTTTATTATTTTATAAACATGCATATATATTTTTAAATTATATGCCCGTTCTAACATTTATGCTATTAAAAATTATTACTATTTTATACGAAAATATTGGATTACAATCAATAAAATAAAATTAAATAAATAAATAAATTAAATAAATAAATTGATAAGAAGCAGTATTTAAAAAATTTTCTCGTTTATTTTATTAAGCTTATGAACTATTAATTCCCTTAATTAACCTAAAATGAATATTTAAGAAATGTAAAATGGTAAAATATATTTAATTTTTTACTATTTTATTTAAGGCAAACATTTTTTGTTAAATAAGCTATATTTGTGTAGGCAACACTAAACAAAAGATTTTCTTTTCTACTTCCTTGTTTCTCAGAAGTTGCATCAGTCTTTTTCATTGTCCTATGTCCTCCATTGTTGTTGCCTAGCAACGTGACGCTTTCCATGCGAAAATTTCGTCACTTTCGTTAAAGATATCCTCAAACCCATGACTGGTTTCTTCAAGGAAAGCATCAAGCAACACTCGACAGAGGGAAGGCGGTAAATGCGTTACTGATAGGAATCTGGGTTTTTCGAGTAGCCCTTGACTTTCGAGTGTAGTTTGTCACTTGATCGAGTGTAGTTTGTCACTCTTTCGAGTGGTGTGCTAGTGATGCGACCCTTAGAATTTTATCATTGACTTTAGTGTTAGGGTTACAGTGTTTCTCCCTGTACTTTCCGTGGTACAGCTTTTAACAATCCAAGTTAGAACTTTATGTCCGATAATAAATTTACTCAAAACATTTAATAATTTGTTTTAAATTAATCTTTAAACTAAAGATTTCTAATTTATAAGTAAAAATTTCAGCTTAGACTTCTGTCAGCTTGTTTCACTTAATCATTAATTGATATTTACCTTACGAATTGTAATTACTTTTATGTACCATAATTTTTTTTAGTTTATTATTATTTTTTTCTTTATTGGGATCCAATACATCCATCCAGAGCCTGTATAGCCAGAGGCCGATGAGTTGGGTCCCTGGATGGACCAGTGCTGTATGATGGTTGCAGCAGCCAGGGGGGGGGGGGGGGGTTTAAGATTATGTATCACTGATGGCTGCCCATCCAGTAACTAGCCGTGCCTGATGTTGCTTAACTTCACAGAAGTTGTGTGTTTAGTGAAAGCCCACCAGGCCACAACCTCCCCAAGTGTGCCTCATTTTTACGCCCTCTATTTACTTATTTTACCACAATGGCCCAAACAGGGACAATAGTTGGTGGAGGTTGCCTTCAGAAAGTAAAAATTTGTCTTATTATGGTTGGAGAAAGGATGCCCCAAGAGGGAGACGGAATGGCTTTAGAGGGAAGCCCCAGTGTGGAGGGAGGCTTAGAGTCCCAGAGTGTGGCTGGGTACTCACATATGAATCCAACCTTCTCGGGTGAGGAAGGCAATTTGGATGTGGAAGCTTTCCTAGCGATTGTAGAGGACATGGCCAATATGGCTAAATGGAATGATAGGGTTAAAATTAGGGTTATCAAGGCTAAGCCGAAAGGGATGGCTGCGAAAAGGCTTTGTGAACACCGGTTATATGAGCTGGAATATTATCAAGAGTTTTGTGAGCTCTGTAAGATGATCATGATTACTAAAAAATTTAAACGTGATCCTCTGAGGGAATTTATAAATGTCCAACAAGGCAATCGTGAATCTGTCAACGAATATGCATATGGATTAGAAGTATTATGGAAAAATATAGTTATAAGATCCCAGGATGATCAGATAAATATGAGGAGTTGGTCCTGGAGCGTTTTCTAGAAACAGTCCTTCTGAACCATAGAGTATTTTTAGCCCAAAGCCAACCTCAGCCATTTAAGGAGCCAATTAGAATGGCTAATAAATCTGAAGATTTGAGTTTTGGTTCGTCTCGTTTAACATGTAATGTAGCAGAATGCATAGATATTCCTGTTAATAAGGAATTAGAAGGAATGAAGGTGGAAATTAAAGGACTCCCTATTCAATTGCAAGAAAGAGAGAAGGTATTAGACATTTGGGACAAGCTCATTCAGGAGTTGTCAGACCAACTGACAGACAGAGTTAAATAGATTTAGAAACAGAAGCAGATCAAGGAACGCTATAGTCTGCTTTAGCGTAATGAAAAAGGGCATATTGCCCGATTTTGCAAAAAGAAACCTTTAAATTAATACTGACTGCGTGTGGAAGCCAGTCACA
Source organism: Rhysida immarginata (assembly GCA_023313115.1). NCBI lineage: Eukaryota > Metazoa > Arthropoda > Chilopoda > Scolopendromorpha > Scolopendridae > Rhysida > Rhysida immarginata. The sequence goes on from JAHWFO010072569.1 coordinate 619,980, forward strand.
ACGGTCTTCTAGCGTTTTTAAAAATCTGGTGAAAGCATATAAAGATGAAAAGGACCTACACAAATTAAACATAAAAATCGATAACTCAGCACTTAGATTTTTATTAGATACAGGGTCGGAGATATCTGTTATTGATTGTGCTACTGCTAAGTCATTACAGTGTGAGGTTAACTGGGTGCATGACAATGTATTAATCAAGGGAGTAGATGGCCATATATCCTTAGTTGAGACTGAAGCATATATATTGGCCATAAGGCAGTAAGAGCAAAAATTGAGGCTGAAGCAGGGTCTCTGGGAAATAGAAAATTTCTTGTCATGGATCTTCAAGACCGTGATTACAATGGGATCATTGGAGGAAATATAATCAGAGATGTAGCTTGAGTGTGGGGAACTTTGTTTTGAAAGTAATTTAGAATTAGCTAATCTAACAAATGAACAAAAAGACCATATTTTAAATATTTTACCAACTTTCTCTGGGTGCATAGGTCAGGATATTGAGGTAAATGGTGTTAAGGGTTATGAGGTGGATATATGGCCATTTAACATTGATAAATCTAAACCAGTCTTTATAAGGCAGTACCCTATTCCTCAGATATATCTTCCTAAACTTAAAAAATATATTTGATTAATTCGAAGTCGGAAGACCACTCCTGTGAGAAGACCACCCCTCAAAAAGACCACTTTTTGTCAGAACCGAATTTATGACGTGCACCTTTCAAACCCCTCTTTAAAAAGACCACCTTTCAAAAAGACCACTTTTAGCTGGACAAGTAGGTGGTTGTCTTAGAGAGGTTTCACTGTACATCTAGATGGAATTCTCCTCTGCATGTGGTTAACAAAGAAAATGGACACATCTGCATAACCTTGAACTACGAAAGGTCAATGATGTAACCGAGGCTGTGGAGTTTCCTATGCCCAAAATTCAAGAAATAGACAAGTTTCACAGTATCTTTGACGCATGTGCAGATGCAATAGCGTCAAAATGTGAGAGCATGGATAAACGCCCAAGGAGATAGAAAACACGTTCTTCCCGCATTGAGAACACGTACGCGAAGAAAGTTATAATGAATGAAATGTTGTTTTCGAGAATCAATATGAAAATCATCTAATCTTATACGATATAATCTTATATAAATGTTTTGTCCAAATAAAATTATCGAGTTATCTCGTGCTCTCGCCCTAAGGGGAATCAGAGTAACCTTCTCTGAGCTCACTTAGGGAGCTCTCAATGGGCGCGTCCACGTCACGGGAGTGGGCACTGCATTGCAGTGGCTAAGTCCCATTGACGACCCAATGTCTGGGGGTATATCTAGGATACCCTGTCTCCAGGGGACATAAATATGGAGGTCTGGTCCTCCAAGTTGGGGTTACGAAGGAACAACAATCAGTAAAATCCGGACAGACAAAATGGAATCGACTTGATACTGGTAATGGAATGAAACCGCTGAAGGTGGTTACTTGGAATGCGAGATCTCTATATAGGACAGGGGCCTTCAAGGAATTGGAAAGGCAGTGCAAAGAATACGACTGGGATGTGGTAGGTCTGCAGGAAGTTAGATGAGCAGGTAGTGGCATGTACAGAGGAAAATCTTACTTTGTGCTCTATAGTGGTGCAGAAGCACATGAGTTAGGTACAGCTTTTATGATCAAGTCCAAATTAAAGAAGGCACTTACGGATTTTCACCCAGTAAGTGATAGGCTCTGCACAATGAAGTTAAGAGGTAGGTTCTTCATATTTCATTAGCAGGGCGACCACTCATTTTTCCAAAAATATTATAGGAATTATAGGAGAAAGAAAAAAATATATAGGAGATTTATAGGAAAAATATATCCTTATTTAAAAACAGCATATCTGTGCATACTACACTATTATATTATAGGGTTCGCTATACATGTATTTTTAAGGCTTCCTCTTCTTAGTCAGGCCAACAAGATTGTCCAATAATTTTCTCTTTCTACCTTCAACATCACTTTGTTGCTTTCTAATATCTGCTAACTTCTTATGAGCATCAGTGTTTTTCTTTTCAGCTGCCGATATCATCATCTCAGCCACTGCCACTTTTTCCATATCCTTTCTTTTCACCGCTTCTGTTAGCAGTCTGAGAAGTCTTAACATCAAACAATTTCAGTCTCCTTCTGTTTTAGGAATCTTCCTTGTCCTTCAGTGATTGAGCATCCTTCTTTTGTCTTTCTTGTAACTCTTTATTTGCTCGAGCAGCTTCATGTACCTTTTTGGACTTTTCCTCTTCCTCAGTTTGTTTTCTTTTTTGCTCTTCTAATCTCAACATATACAATCTGTGGGCAGAGTGGGCCGCAGAAAGAAGGTCTTTAGTTATTGACACGCACTGTGCTTTTCCATCATGTGATTTTACGACATCTTTCAGCAGTCTGAGAGAGCTAATAGTTCTGGTCTCTAAGTTATTCCTCTGAGCAGTAACAATCAGCCCATTTTCTGAAAATCCTTTTTCCACAGTAGCGTTACCATGAGGTAGTACAAGCACAGCCCTTATGAGTTTTGAAATTAAAGGGAACTTCCGATTGTCTAGTCCAGTTGCCTAAAACTTATCAATTCTGTCGGCTGGTGAGAACGATGGTAACAACTGCAAGCATTTCCACTCATCTACACAGCGTGCAAACATCATTCATTCCATCCAAATGCTCCTTCATTTTACTAGCAATCCTGTGGATTTCTGCACCGCTAGAAAATTCACTGGATTTTAGAGGATTCAAACAACGAACATCCTTCAACAAACTGTTATCAAAGGGAAGTTTTCCAGCAAGTACTCTGTTACGGTCACATAAAACTTTCTTATCTGTCTAAGTAGCTTGGGCTCCTGGTTTTTCGCCTGTTTTAGAGTTTTCCTTGTCAATTCACCAATTACTAGTTCAACATCCTCCAACTGATTTGCTCTAAATTTCAATTCCACGTTAGCTACACATTCATTGCCACGTATAGCTTCCAGCTTCACAAATTTCAGCATTAAAGACTGGACAATTTTCATAAAATGGTCGTACAGCAAATTGATTTTAGGGGTTTCACTTTGAAAAGCGTCAAGAATTCCTCAAATATGGGCAACACATGTATTAAGAAATGATAGATAACCTGAGTTTCCTTTCCATTTTCCATAGGTAGCACCTTCCTGCATATTCTTTTGAATCGAGCACAGGTTGGCTGATTTTTTTTTAGATGAGCTGAGGTGCTTGAAATAAACCACAAACTTGCCACTGATCGATCAATCGTTCCAATGCTGGTCCTAAACTTACCCAACGTGAAGGCACATGCTTCATGGGAAAGAGGATAGGCATCTTCATTTCTTTCTGTAGGTTTGCAAGTCTTCACGGCGGGCTGAAGACTGTTTAAAGAAGAAGTGAAGATCTACAGTAAGTTCTTCAATTTCAGTCCCAAATGCAAGCAAAGTCTTATGGAAGGCATTATGTATTACATGCAAATTGCATGTTCCAATGTCTATAAGCCCAGGTAAATTTAACTCCATGAGCTTTGAGGAAAGCAATCGGAAAACTTTTTTATTGACATTAGGTCCATCCGAGCCCAGTGATAAGAAATACTTCAAGTCAAATTTGTCCATTTCAAGATTTCGGATAATTGCCTCACTTATATCCTCACCTTTTGCATGCCCAAATGCAATGGACTTATAAAAGTGAGTAACGACTTCATTCTTCGCATTGCTCCAATACCTGACATGCAAATCAAGTTGCTTTTTTACTTGTACATTTGTAGTTTCATCACAGTGCACAGAAAATGGCGATTTTGACTAATCTCGTTAACCAACTTTGTTAGAAATACAGGTGCCAGTCCATCACTAACCAAATATGCTTCTTTTGTTCTCCCCATTTTGAAATCTTGGGCCAACTTGCTATCAGGAAACATTGCTGAAATAACTCTGAACAATTACCAGATGAACGGAAGCTATAGTCACTGTGAGCACCATGCATAGCCCACAAAATTTCGGCATTTGTAACGTTATCATCGTGAATCTGAAGTTTAAATTCATATGTTTCAATCCTACTTTGTTTCGAGGATGCCGCAACTTTAGCCTTTTCAGTGTGCTTTATACCTTTGGCGTGTTGTAATACTTGGTCGATTCCAGAATTTTCGATGGAAATAACTTTGCTACAGATCATACACGCAACTTTGCGTTCATCTTTTTGATCACGTTTACACCAAGAACCGATTACGTGTCCATTAGGATCCTTTTCAGTTAGCCAAGCTTCTTGAAATTTCGTCTTATATGGCGCCATATCAGCTAAATTCGAATAAACGAATAGAAAAGAAATGTATAGACTTAACCTTTTCAATCAAAGAAACGTGAATCACATGCTGAATACCCATTTACCTTTTCATGTTGTTGTTGTTGTTATTATTGTTGTGAAGCCCTCGTAGATAAACTATTTAGCTTATATTTATGTCACTACAGTAATTTCAACACCTTTTCATGCCTGAGAGGGAAAAAGCGCGAGTTTCCTACCACGTGACGATGACAACACGAAGAAAAAGGCTACATTGGGAGGAGTCCGCATTGGGATCAACGATATAAAATGAGTAGATCGCTCGTGAGCTGCTTACAGCGCCACCACCGCGTCCCCATTTGAAAGCGTGGTGGCCATTGCTGTGGTTGGCAAAAAATGCTTTCATCATATGTTTACGTGATTAGTTTGTGTAGACAAACACAGTAAAACTCAATGAGATCTCTTGTTCCGCTTCAAATTGTAGTATAGATATATTAAAGGTTCACCACTTACCTTTCACAGGGGTATTTTTATCTTTCTGTGGCTTAGAATGTTTTTCCTCATGTAAAAATCCTGATCATCATTTATATCATAGTTGGTTGATACATAAAAGATGTCTATATCCAACGATGTTACCGTTGTTTCAGTGATACCAGAATGATTGTTTATAGGTATTTATGAAATTATTTACCGCATTTATTCGTGTAGATAATGCGAAAATATTTGACATTATAAAGCATCTAAATTTGGCAGAGGTCACATAAGAAATTTCAGACTGCAAGCACGATATTGGGTGAGTGGGGCTCCTCAGCTGGTGGTGATGTTTTGTCAACCACAGTAATGGCACCAACAGTAATAATGGAGATTACCGGTAGTTCCACTTTTCACCGCTATAAAATTGCCCCAATGATGGCAGCGATCTACTCTTTTATATCGTTGATTGGGCTGCCCTCTAGTGAACAAAAAAAAACAAAAAAATAAAATTTACAAGTCGTTTTTCTCCCCGAAACTTTGGTAAATATATTTTGATGATGCGTTTAAGAAAATATAGGAAATATAGGAATTTTTTGCAAAATATGGGAATATATAGGAGAGGGAGGGAAATATAGGAGAATATAGGAATTATAGGAGGAGTGGTCACCCTGCATTAGTTAACATTCATGCACCAACGGAAGAGAAGTCAGAATATGTTAAAAGCATGTTCTATGAGAAGTTAGATGAGGTCATAGACCGTCTAAATAAGATGGATGTGAAGATAATACTTGGTGATGTCAATGCTCAGATCGGTAAAGAGGAGTGTTTCAAACCAATAGTTGGCAATTATGGAATTCATGAAGAAACTAATGACAACGGTGAGCGGTTAGTGAACTTTGGAGCTGCCAAGGAAATGGTAATAATGAGTACATTTTTCCCTCACAAAAGAATCCATTTGCAGACATGGAAAATAGCTGGTAGTTAAAACAGAAATCAAATTGATTATTTTTTTAATTAGCAAAAGGCACAAAAGATGGGTTCAAGATGTAAGATCATACAGGGGCCCTAACATTGATGCAGATCACTACCCAATTGTAGCAACATTAAGATAGCAGATTACAAGTGCTAATAATAAGGAAAAGAAGAATAATATGAAGTTTGACTCAGAGAAACTGAGAAAGGATAGGAATGTAAGAGCTAATTTCCAATAGCGAATAAAGGAGGATATTGAAAGGAAAAGCACAAGGGGTATGGAACCACGGTCTGTAGAAGAGAATTGGACAGGGCTGAAGGAGACTATTATGAAATCGGCAGATGGCTTACTCGAGATGGAAAAAAGAAATCGAACGCAATGGTTTGATAAACAATGCGAACAGATGATACAAATTAAGAACAATAAAAGGAGATTATATCTCACTAAAAAAACTAGGAGTAATGAGGAGGAGTATCATGAAGCTAGAAGAAACGAAAAAAAAAAAGTAATTAGAAAAAAGAAGAAAGAGTTTCTCAATAAACAGGCTTAAAATAATGGAAGAAGCACGAAGAAAAAAATTAAACTAGGAAATTTTACAAAGATGTGCAAAACAATAGAATAAATAGAGGATGGACACAGCAAAATAAGTTTGTGAGAGACAAAGAAATAATCTGCTCACAAATGATGAAGAGATTAGGACAAAGTGGAAGGAGCACTTTATTGACCTGCTAAAAGTAGAGGATGTTAATTGCACTATAAGCATGGGGATGAGAGGTGCAGAGGTGGAAATGGAAGGAGTGGCAACGCCACCAACATTAGCAGAAGTTTCAAGTACACTATTTAAAATGAAGAATTATAAAGCCCTGGGATCGATAATCTACCAGCAGAGGTGTTTAAATATGGTGGTAATGCATTGCTTTCAAACCTCCACCAATTGATCACTCAAATCTGGATGACGGAGAGGCTTCCAACGGAATGGAAAACAGCAATGATCATCCTCATCCACAAGAAAGGAAATAAAGAAATGTGTAGTAATTACCGAGGAATTAGTCTACTTTGTGTTGCCTATAAGTTATTGTCTACTATCATATACAATAAAATTGCACCTTTAGTGGAAACTGAAATAGGCGAATACCAAGCAGGTTTCCGTAATAATAGATCTACAGCAGACCAAATTTTTACTTATAAACAGATTATAGAGAAGACATGGGAATTTTCAATCCCAATCTACAATATTTTTGTGGATTTCCAAACCGCATATGACAGAACTTTTAGAAAGGCAGTTATTAAGGCTATGGAAGAAATGAGCGTTATTCCAAGAAAGCTCATAAGTTTAACAGGTATGCTACTGGAAGAGACTCTGAACACAGTGAGAGTTAATGGGGAGCTTTCTTCAGAATATGTGTGCAGATAAGGTTAACGACAGGGAGATGCTCTCTCTCCGCTATTGTTTAATATCACTCTTCAGATGGTTATGAAAGCTGCAAAGTTGACAAGAAACAGAGGTACAATCTTCAGTAGACCTTTGCAAGTTCTGGGTTATGCAGACGACCTTGTGTTGATCAGAAGAACCTTGAAGGAGCTGGAGGAGGCCATGAGAAGACTGGGGGTTAAAGTAGCTAAGGCCGGCTTAGTAGTGAACCCACAGAAAACTAAAGTGATGGGAATTTCCAGAAAGCGAAAGACCAAATCCCAGTATACGTCAATAACAAGCAATATAATGGTGTGGACAGCTTTGTATATCTGGGAGTCCAAGTAAATGAAAGAAATGAGGAGGTACAGGAGGTAAAGAGGAGAGTAAGACTGGGGTATGCTGCACTGGCAGGATTGAATAACCTTTTTAGAAGTAGAAATGTATCAAGACGAAGTAAGCTAAGAATATACAAAACAATCATCCGCCCAGTAGTGGCATATGGGTCAGAGACTTGGGTGTTAAACCAGATTGAAGTAGAAAAACTGGATGCTTTTGAAAGAAATGTCTTACGAAAAATTTATGGCCCAGTTGAAAAAGATGAAGGGTGGAGAAGAAGATGGAATAAGGAACTATATGAACATTGGGGAGGGGGGAATGAACATGAAATGAAGTTATCAGATTACATTAGATTTCAAAGGCTTAAGTGGTTTGGGCACCTAATGAGGATGGAAGATGATCGGGCCTCTATTAGAATTTACAGGGCTAACTCGTATGCCACCAGACCTAAAGGGAGAATTAAGAGGAGATGGAAGGATAGTATGGAGGAGGACTTGAGGAGTATGAAGATAAGATTCTGTGAAGACAGGACAGATTGGAATGATATGTTGATTCAGGCCAGTGACTACCTAAGTCTGTAGTGCCTAAAGAAGAAGATAAAGTTATCTCGTAGATGAAGGGTACATGCAAGCTGTTAAAATACGCATCTTGAAGGAAAGAAGTTTGCTCTAAAATCAGAGTAAGGCCTTTCTCTGGTGTGCATCTTGTTCAGCTATGAAGAAATTCAAGATCCTTATTGGGAACGCCCTGCTGGGCAAGTTAAATGCTATTTAAAATGTACAACCTCTGAAGTCCAATTAAAAATGCTTTAATGTTGTTAGTACGATGAAATAAAACCTAGCGAAATATATATTAATTGTGTGAATATTCAGATTATATATTTTTTTTTGTGGATAAAGGTTAATATATCTACCGTATATACTCGCGTATAAGTCGAGAAATTTATGTCTTAAAATTCATCCTAAAAAGCAAACTCGACTTATCTGCGAGTCATACCAGTTTTCCATAGAATTGTGGCAGTCACCTACTCCGTATAGAACTTTACATATTTACTTTAAGAAACGCACATGATTCCAAAATAACATACATATTTTAAGATCGGCATTTACCCATAATCAGTTTTATTAATTCATAAATTTCACCTTTAGAATTTATTATACCATAAAATAAAAGTTTCGAGCAGACAGTGATAACGTAACAGTAGTCATACTTTCCAATTTGCTCACTAGGTGGAGGCAGCGTTAGCTCCATTACTAGAGCACTAGATAAAGACTTTACAGGGGAGGAACGCAAGCAAAAGGAAGAAGGGCTAAATAGCATTTCATATGCGTCGTAGTTACCGTAATTCAAAAAAATTCACGAAAATAAATAGCTCATTGAATTATATTGCAAAGATAACAGAGCTATCGTATAAGATCGCGAAGTGGAGAAGTGCTGCTTTGACATGCTTCGATTTCATTACGGTCGTGCTGCCACCTGGTGAGAAGAAGCAGCTTCCAAGTTAAAACTCGAAATTGGATTTTAATACTTTTTTTTCACACGCTTTTTTTAAAATAAAATATTCAGATACCTGTGATTATTAAAAAGAAATGACACATTATTAAATTGAAAACTTTATCGCAACTGGATTGGTACATACGATTCGGGAAATATATAGGAACTCTGGGAATTATACTTCACATTTTATCAACTTAAGTATCAGTATTACGGTAACTTACGGTAAATATTGGTAATATCAGCAATTTATACAGCTATTCTTTAAAATAAATCGAAATTACGGCATTTTTGCCAAAAAAAAAAAACTACAGTATTTAAACGCAAAATCAAAAGAAAGGAAGTTGCACTTAGGCGGAAATGAGAAATTCTTCATTTATTAATAAAAATCATAATCCTTCAGATTAAAAATTAAGTTATTTATTTATGTAATTACCTGTATAATTAATATATTTATTGATTATAAATATTTATGTAATTACTTATAATATTAAATGATAATTTTCCTTATATTGATTTTGCATTTATAAAATTATTCATTTAGTAATAATAAATGATTAATGATTAAATGACAATAAAGTTTAAAGAATAGATATTTATAAGAGAAAAGGACGAGACACAAAAACCCTGGAATGCAATAACTTCAGGATAATTCTCTAATATTCTATTTGCTTTTAGAGAATTATCCTTTTTTTGCTTTGATAAAGGATAGGCTCTATCCGAAACGTCAGCTCTTTATTTGATTTTTTAGTTTTATTTTGATTATACTTATATATTTATTATTTTGTTATTTGTTAATTATTATTTTATTTTTCAGTTGTATTTATTAACTTTTTAATAAAGTTTAAAGTAATATTTAATTGTTAAACAAGTTTTACATTATTAACCATGCAAGCACAGGAGGATTTAAGCATGGGTAAACTATGGTAACTTCAGTGAATTCAAATTTCAAAAGCACCTGAAATTTTACCCTCGACTTATCTGCGGGTCATAGCAAATTTCAAAATTTTTAGCCCAAAATCTGCCCTCGACTTATACGCGAGATCGACTTATATGCGAGTATATACGGTAGTTGCTTATGGAAGTGTCATTTCTTTATTTGCAGGTTAAGTACAAACTGTCACCACATTGATACAGTCTTAGAATTGCATTATAAAGCAACACAACTAACTGAAATCCCTGATCAGAGCTATACTGGCATTTTTTAAAATGTATTACTGTCTTATCAGTCTCTTAGGGATCCAATCAAATAACGATAAGACTGCTCCAGGTTTCAAATATTTTTTGTGTGAGTGCAAAAGCCGGTGAAAATCACAGTCTTTAAAATGATCAGAGTAAACAACGCGCGCCTCTGTCAACTTTAAACTTTGGCTCACCATCTTTCTTAATTTTAGCTATCCACTGTTTCTTAAGTTCGACAGACTTGGGAAAAGGTGCCAAGTGATTCCAGGAGCGATTTTTTTTTTCCATAATTAAGGTATCCTGGAACACTACAAGACACGTTACGATCCATGGCAACCGTAACAATGAACAGCGAGAAAGGAGCTGGTGACTGGAGATCTCCTTCAGATGTTTGTTTTTTTCTCATCAGATGGCGATGCTAATCGCTGAAACTTGTCTATTCTCCAACAGCTTAATGGTCAGAGATATTTTTCGGTACTAGACTTGCATAGTGGATATTATCAAATTCCTATGGCTTCTCATCTAAGAGAATGCTTTCCTTTTACTATCCCATCGGGAAAATATCAGTTGAATAGGATACCTCAAGGAGGAAAGAATTCCTCTTATCTTTTCCAAGCCTTTATGACTGACATTGTAAGTGAGCGTCTTGGCGAAGGAGTCTGTTTTCCAAGACTATGTTCTTATTTATTCTGAAACTTTTGAAGAACATCTCTCCCTTTTAGAAGTCGTTCTCAAAATTGTTGTGAACGTGGATTGATAATTAAGCCATTCAAGTGTCATTTTTGTGTAGACCAAGTAAAACATCTTGGGCACCAAATTTCCAAATCTGGTACCAAACCCTGCCAATATTACTGATATTCTACTCCTTGCTCCACCTCATAATGGTAAGGAAACGTGTTCACTGACAGCAGTAATTAACTTCTATAGACCATTTTTGGAAAACCTTTCTCACCATTTATTACCTACTACTAATTTGACAAAGAAAATTGCAAAATTTGAATGGACTACAGAATTTGGAAAGGCTTTTCAAATGATAAAAGAATCTCTAAGTAGTTACCCTGTGCTGGTACCCCCTGATTATAACAATTTTTTTTACATAAAAATTTACACCAAAAATATGATGGGAGTCAATTCAATTATAGCACAATTGAGAAGGAAGCCTTAGCTATTATTTTAGCCATTAGACAGTTTAGAAATATAATTTTGGGTTTCCCTGTTAGGATTCTATCAGATCATAAACCTTTATCTTTTGTAAAAACAATGAAAGGGAATAACCAATGCCTTCTAAGATAGTCTATAGAGATAGAAGAATATAACCTGATAGTGGAACATATCAGAGGAAGTGAGAACTGTGTAGCGGATTTCCTATCGCGTTCCCCAATACGTGAAGTTAATACTTCACACATGATTGACCATTCTGACTGAAAGGAGGAGGTCATACAATCTCAAATTCTTGATCCACCACTTAAGATGTTACTTAAGAAAGGAAAGAATGGAAAAAATTTTGTTATTAGAGATGGAATAGTATACCTCAGGGGAAACTCCAGACATAGTAGAAAACTAAAGTTATGGGTTGGGGAAAATATTCGTTTGAAATTAATCGAAATGGTGCACAGTTCTCGTCTTGCTAGTCATAAGGGGACCAATAAGACATGGGAAATGGTTAATGCTAAGTATTACTGGCCTACGATGTATAAAGATGTCTCTGAATATACAAAAAATTGTACAATTTGTCCAAGATATAAGCTATACAAAGGTAAGGCACCTTATCAGGAAGACCTAAAGGCAGCCTATCCCTTTCAGAAGGTCACTTGATGTGATCAGTCCTTTATCAAGGACAGAGCAAGAGAATAGATACATTGTAGTTTTTATAGATGTTTTCACTCGATACCCCGAAGCCAAAGCAATACCAGACCAATCGTCCGATACGATCCCTAGGGCCTTAGTTGATAAGATCATATGTAAAGTAGGGAGCATAAAAATTGGCAAGAACAAAAACAAGCATTTTAATGTAAGGAAACATAACATCCATACAAGAAGGTATCGTTATGTACCAGCAACATTTGACAATGTGTGCTTAAAATCATTTCTTGATCTTCCCTCCTTGTTTTTGCAAGCACTCCTGCAATCTGCCGGACATGAGAACGAAAAACAACTCCAACAGATCAAACGACATATTGTCCCACATTTCTTCTACCAGATGTTTCCAGTCATTGATATCTGTTGGGCAAGAGCACATTTACTAAATCTGTGGATGGTGAACGATCAACTGAGCAATATGGCGTCGATCATTAGCCTCTAATATCTTGGTCTACCTGATCCAGCCTTGCATTCGATGTCTTCTCCAGAATCCAATTTCTTCATCATTCAGTAACATGTTCTCAAAGGTATACCTGATCTTTCACTAGCCTCCTGTCCGTTTCTGATGCCACTTTCCCAAAGAACTCAGTGTGTTTCCATTCTGCTGCTCCATTGCTCATATTATCCGTAAATTAACTATGTAACAACCTTGCGTTAGTTATATGGCTTCAATGCGATATACCTGCCCTACCTACTTTTATAATGAACCCATTCACCGATTTTGCATGTTGTAAGCTCATTATTTTACATGCACTTTAACAATGTAAATGCTGCATTTTGCCAATTTTTATGCTCCCTACTTTAGGTATGGAATTCCAAAGGAATTAATTAGTGACAGGGGAGTCAACTTTATGTCGGAGCTGATGCATTTAGTTACAAAAATCTAGGCATAAACCGCCACTTTACCACTGCTTATTGTCCAACTTCCGATAGTCTTTAAGACTATTATGCAATAATGACACATTTCACTGGGCCAAACTTCTTGAGGCAGTTCTATTCTCCATATGCAGCAGCTCCAACAAAAAGTACTTATATGGGTTGACCCCATACACAGCATTTCTCTTATTTGGGTTTGATCGCATACTACCTATTTTTTGGGACCCAGGGAGTGATGAAAATATTGCGGTGGGTACTTATCGTTCTGATCTGGTGGAAAAACTTAAGGCTGGAAAAAATGCTCAGATTAGGAGTAACGTTAGAAGAAAGAAAAACATTGACAGAACAAATTCTAACAGATCATTAAGAGAATTCAAGATGGGGGTAAGGTATGGTTACTTAAAATGGGTGGGGGTATAAACAAATTAGGTTATTGTTACTTGGGACCATTCAGAGTTATCAAAAGAGTCTCTCAGGTTAATTACAGGACTGAAAGAGTTCTGAAGCACGATCAACAAATGGTTCATATTGATCGCCTCAAACCAGGCTTCAGTAATACCATTCGTGGTAAAGGACCTAAACGGCCCCGAATACCAAGATCTACCGCTCCTGAAGAAGAATCTGAGGATGAGGTCGAACTAAGCCTGGAGTACATCTGTCAACCCCACCCCAGGGAACCTCTGGCCACTACACAGATGCCAGAAGTAGACGAACTACCACCAGAGATGGAACCAGATATACAGGCACAACTTCAGAATACCAGTCACCCACCAGGGAGGAGAAGCCAGCGTATGGAGATTCACCACAGCCCTCCAACTGAATAGGATCAGTCAGCAACAAACAGCGAGGATCAGCTTCCACAGATTCCTGAGCAATATACTTCCACAACGGAAGACGAACGGCACACACCGAGTGAAGGAGACCACGATGCAGAGGAATCTTCAAGACGTTACAACCTTCGTCCACGACGGAAAATCGACTGTGGTAGACTTCATCGTGGAGAAAAATCGTTCCTGAAGGGGGGAGAAGTGTGACAGAATGTCAGTTACAGAGTTAATTGATCGTCACCTTCTATTTTCATGGAAGCGTTCTCATGTGGAGGAGGGGAGGGGGAGCATCGAAAGCAACAGCATGCGCTGTGTTTACTCTTTCACTCCGCCTCCACAAAGCATATGAACTCTTGGAAAGCTCTAAATTGTCTTACCTTCAGCGTACCATCAGACTTTAAGTGACATTTTGTGAAGAAATTGATTCACTTGATAAACTTTTGCATAAAGTTATCATCGTCGGCAACATCCCCATAGTGTTTGCCACTTGTCAAGCTTAACGAGTTTTTTAGGCCTATTGATTTCATCGATAGCCCGTCGGAGATTCGACAGTGGTTTTTGCAGTTACTGGAGGGCTCGATGAAAATCGGACATATTAGAAAGCGATGTGGCTTATCATCCGATCAGAAATGCCCAAGGCCGAGTTACATGTGTGTCAACTGCCTTTGAATCCTACCGGAATGCCATTCGACTCAGTAATTAGCATATAAATTAAAGTAATCAACAAAATGACAGCATTCAGATCTCGTAATTGATTGACATGTAAGACTGAATCCTTGCTCTTCAGAATTAATTCCCTTGGAACGTCGGCATTGCCATGGATGGAGATTTATCAATTGGATCGAGAGTTGACTAGGTGACCTGCAGTGTAGACTTAGTTTCAGAACGCTAAATCTTTGATATGGGAACTCTTAAGACTTAGAATTTTTTCATTGACTTTAATGTTAGGGCTACTGTGTTCCTCCCCGTTCAAAAGGAACACACGACACTTTCCGTGTCCAGCTTTTAACGATCGAAGTTAGAACTTCTTGTCTGATAATTCTTGTATATTTACTCAAAACATTTAATAATTTGTATTAAATTAATCTTTAAAGATTTCTAATTTATAAATAAAAAAACTTCAGCTTATACCTCTGTTAGCTTGTTTCACTTGATCATTGATATTTACCGTAATTTTCGGTAGTAACGCCGCAACGGCTGATACGCCGCAGCAGCAAAAATTTAACTTAAATGTAAAATCTCTGACAGTAGCGCCGCGGCGGCCGATATGCCGCACCCCCCTCCCCCCACCACCACACACACAATCGGTAATCTAAAAGCAGTTTTCGTATAAGCTTCAATAAAAGTAATACGCATTTCAGTGGGGAAAATTTTTTAATTTCTTACATAGAATATATTTCTGCATACATTTCCTCCAGCGCCGAATACATTTTTCGCCGAGTCCTGCCTACACGATTGCTCTTAGGCCAGGGTTCGCGCTTACTCGCAATTTACGCGTCAAATAGACATTTTTGCTAAACATTGACTCGTGATTTTTTGATCAGCGAGTCAAAGTTGACTTGGTAAATTTGAATATCATCAGCCCATATCTTTCTCATCACATTTTAAACTCACTTCATTTTGTCACATGTGCTCTTGTTTATATTTCTAATTAAATATGGCAGCAATTATAGAGATTTGTGGATGCATGTAAAAATATGGAAGTTAGAAAGAATCTAAATTTTGACTCGCATCTTCTGAAATTTGACTCGCAGTTTTCAAGGTTGGGAGTCAAATTGACTCGTAGATATTTTGTCCTAGCGCGAACCCTGTTAGGCCTTTTCAATCTTGGCTGTTAGTTTAAACTTTAAAAGCTGCTTTCTCTCCCTCCGATGGAGGGGAAGATATACTCCACCGTGCTCTTGCTTATAATAATAATATTAATAATAATAATAATAATAATAATAATAATAATAATAATAATATTATATAATAATAAAATACTGGTGCGCTCAAGCGCTCTCGTGACCGTTCAACCCCACGCACGCGCTTGTGAAACTTTTTGATAGTCAGCCCCGAGCATCGAGATAAAAAAATCCGATCAGTGAATAAGAGCAAGAGCGTACCTTCATCTGTTCTTGATAAGAGTTAACTGCCACAGAAACTCGTTATGCTTTTAAACTTTCTGTTTTAAGCGTAATTATTTATTATTTATTTTCCTATATCATAATCTGGTGGGGATTTATTAGATTTCAATGCAAAAACGAGCGTTAAAACGCAAAAATCTACGTACGAGAAAAATGAAACTTTAAAGAAAATTCGAAACCTAAGAGAAAAAATTTAAAAAAATAAAAAATATAAAACAATCTTCGCTTTTATCTTCAGCTCCTTCGCCCCTACCGTGTATCCAGCTATAAGAAATTTTAATTAAAAAGCACAAAAGAAATACGCCAACAGGCAACTTGTTCTCTTAAAGACAAATTTCATTTCCCGTTTTCACTATATCCGTGTGTGTGCGTGCCAATCATAAGTTGGTTGCGGGAGTTGGCTGTTGTGGAGCGGGAGAGAAGCGAGTGCGCGTCGCCGTCACCTAAAAGGGAAGATTTATCCCAAAAAAAACGTGTTTCCTGACGTGTTTTGTGTCTTCAGATTCATTATAAAATTATAAACGCATTCGGAACATACTTCGAGATGGGATACGCTTTCACTGTTGGCCATTATTGCAAAGCGAAAGTGAACAGGCGCGTTTGAACGTGATCAGATTTGAAAGTTGATAATGTTGGTCGTATAGCGTACGATAAGGGCGGGAAGTGTTTAGATGCAGTGCTCAAGTTGATCGATGAACATGGGCGGACTGGCAGTCTAAATCGTACGATATGAAGTAGGCCTAAAATCATGTGTAGAATCTTTTTTTTTCTTTTTGTAAAATCTCCGGCAGTAGCGCCACGGTGGCCGAATTTTTAACTTTTAATAACAGAAACGCCGCGGCGTTACTACCGGAAATTACGGTACCTTAGAAATTGTAATTCCTTTTATGTACCGTAATAAAACTTTGATCAATTTTTATTTTGTGTGCCTCATTTTTACACCCACTATTTACCTATTTTACCACAACATATTGTTAATAATAATTAAGTATCAGTTTTTCTTATCTAAGAAGTAATTTTTGTTTCGAAACAGTTATTTAATTCACTGATTTTATTTTTATTCTTTATTATTAATTATGTATTAAGTACTTTAATATTTAAGTATTTTTGTAGTGTTGTTTTAATATTTTTTTATAATACAGAAATTCTAAATATTCCTTGATTTTGTATTTTTTTTTAATGTTCCACATCCAGTGATGCTAAATACCTTATATGATAAAACTAATATTATTATGAACATAAACATAAATAAATTCATGTAATAGTACAGCTGTATATAGGATTCATGAAAAGCTAAACATTCGTAAAACTCATCTTATTTGCAAGGGTTATACGGATTTATTATTATTATTATTATTATTAACCGAACTTTACGCTAGTGCCCGACGTCATGCCAAGTGTCAACAACGGAAGGATCATCAGCACTATGTTCAGACGCTTGAACATAATCTTCGTTCTCAGCCAGCCTCTTTCTGGTCTTACATCAATAGCACCAGGAAATCTCATCAGCATCCTCCTGTAGGCATGACTGATGCTAGTGGCTACGACTCCACTGATGCGAGTGAGATTTGCGATATCTTTGCCACCCATTTTGCGAATGTTTCAAAACCTTACAATAATTCGGGTCATCTCTCCCTCCGTGGAAATGTTAACCCTAATATTGACGAGCCCATTATTCGCAATTCTCTCTCTACTGTGACTATCTCAGCTGAGGATGTTCTCTGGAGTATTCGTAGACTCAGGTCCAAGCGATCCTCCTCTACTACCGACATTCCCTCTTTCATTTATAAAGGCCTTGCCCCTCACCTTGTGGCCCCACTTCAACATATTTTCAGTCTTTGTATACAAAATGGCCACTATCCTTCCATTTGGAAGAGCACGATCATTGTTCCTATCTACAAATCTGGCCTTGCTACATTACCCAACAACTATCGTCCAATCTCTCTTCTTCCCGTCATGGCAAAAATTTTTGATCGCATTCTTTATAAATATCTACTTCAGCAAATTTTGCCCTCTCTTCCTGCCTGCCAACATGGATTTCTTTCTGGGAGGTCCGTGGTTACCAATCTGGTTAGCTTCACAGAGGTGCTCATGAGCTCCTACGAGCAGCAGTGCCAGACTGACGCCATTTACTTTGACCTTTCCAAAGCTTTTGACACTGTCCAACATGATCGTTTATCTCATAAATTGAAACTCCTTGGTGTCAGAGACAATTTTCTGGCACTCCTGAATTCCTACATTTCCAACAGATACAATGTGGTTCGCATCAACGGTCACTGCTCACGTCCCTTTTATCCGACCTCCGGTGTCCCTCAAGGGTTCCGTTCTCAGTCCTCTTCTCTTCAATGTTTATACCTCTGACCTTCCTAATCATATCTTGGATTCGGGTATTCTTATGTATGATGATGACACTAAGCTCTTTCGTACCATCACTTGCATTCAGGATGTTTTGCGTCTTCAATGCGACATTAATCGATTGGAAGCTTGGTGTTAGGAGAATGGGCTTAGCATTAATGGCTTAAAATGTGCGCACGTTGCCTTTACCAATAAAACGAATCCCGTTTACAATGCTTATACTGTCACCAATGCTACTATTAAGACTGTCAATCAAATGCGTGATCTTGGAGTCATTCTTGACGATAAGCTCACTTTTAATCCGCAGATAAACCATGCACGCACTAAAGCTCTGCGTTGTGCAGGGGCAATTATGCGTCACGGACATACTTTTTCTACTCCCCAAACTTTTCTGTTAGTTTATAAAAGTATTGTACTCCCGCAGCTTATGTACTGTAGTGAGGTCTGGAATGGTTGCACCAATGAGCAAGATGTAGTTCTCGATAGAGTGCAATCTATCTTCCTCCAGTATCTCAAACGAAAGTTCCCTAATTACGACAACCACCTTACACCATTACGTGACATCCGACTCCAAAGAAATATGACCTTTCTACGGAAGATCATCAAAGGATCCATTAACACAGACTTTGTACAAGGTCTCCATTTCTATGCTCCTATTCGCCGAAATAGGCAATCTGCTGCACTTTTCAAACCGCCACTTTATAAACATGCCCATGCTCAACGTTCAACGATCTACAGGATCCAATACGAATGCAATCTGTACCATTCCGATTTTGATATTTTTTAATTACTTAATTATTTCCTTAAATAATGTAAAGATCTTAAGTTTTATTCTAATTTTATTTTGTAATTCCTTTTCAATGTGTGGTATTTCCATTTCTTTTGTTATTTGTACATGTATTTAGTCATATTTTATCTTACTACCTTTTTAATTTATTTTATTTTGCTATGCAGTCTGTATTTTCTGCATAACACTGCATTGTTGCCCATGTTTTACAATTTTTTATTATTATTTAACTTCTTATTTTAAATCAAGTTGTAATCAATTGTACATTTTATTTTCAGTCAAATTATATTGCTCTGTTTGTTAGTGTTACTTATCTCTTTATTACCCTTTTGGCAATTTGCAAGATTTATTAATCTTTTGTTTTGTGCACCTCTTACTGTTCTGTCTTGGCACATTGGTGCTGTTTGAACGGCAATAAACTTGAATTGAATTGAATTATGCGCCTGATAAAATTTTCGCCTCATATCCGGTGATTGTGAAGCACTGTTCTTCTCCACCACTGACGGAAGATAAATTTCACCCTGCTCTAGAAATAATAAGTAATTTTAATTTTTCCACTTTTACTCCTCAAAGAACGACTCCCAGTCGGGATTTCAGGAGAGCATATTTTTGCCAGATATTCGATGATCTAATGTCTACTGACTGGACAGCTCTTGATTCCATTCTTTCTGTCGATCATTTGTGCGAAGGCATAGTTGAGCGTATTTCCTCTGTATTGAAGAATCATACCCCTTTGAGAAAACAAAAAAAAATGTAGAATAAATATCAGCAATTTTCCGAGTTGGATATCAAGCAAAACTGTGCAACTTTGGGTACTTAAGCAGCGTTGTCACAAGAGATTTGCTCGTTCTAAATCATTGGTTGACTACAAGAAATTTATATTAGCTAGAAAAAATTTTAAAATCGCATTTCAGAATAATTTTGATACATTTTGTGATTCAACTGAAAAGCTATTAACGTTCACGCATCGATATTTTGGGACACCACCAAGAAGTTATTAGGGAATAAATCTTCTAGAAAGCAATGGTCAGACAACTGCACAGTGGCAGACATGGTTGCTCATTTTGAAAAAATTATGAATAATGATAAAGATCCTCCAGCCCTTCATATTAAATCCTCCTCCTATTGGGATTGTCTGCATAGTAAACTGAGAATACCGGATATCTCTCTTTCAGATATCCAAATAATTTTATCTAAAATTTCCGCTTCTAAGAACATATATTTAAATGATATTCCAGATTATGTATTTAAGGGCTGTATGTCTGTCATAATACACCCAATACATAAATTGCTTAATCTTTCCTTTAATATTGGAGTTTATCCTCAGGGCTGGAAGCAAGTTAACATTATACCAGTACCCAAAACAGTACGACCTTTGTCTGCTAATGACTACAGACCGATAACGCTTGTCACTTTTCCGGCCAAAATTGCCGAGACTTACGTTGATATGCATCTATCCTCATACATTGAACCTAACCTTCTTCATCAATCAACTTCTACCAAAGAATTCAAGTCGATACTCTTTATTTTGATAATAGCAAACGAGTTATTTTGATATTAACTGTAAACTCAAGAATATAGGACTTCCAGAGAATCTTTATAATTGGTTCTCTTCACTTTTGATTGGAACTTTCGCTTTAAAAGATCTAAGCGTTACTACAGTTAACGGCAGAATTAGGAGTGGAGTTCCCCAGAGATCCCCACTCAGTCCCGTTCTTTTCAATCTTTTTATAGCTGACATCATTGAATATATTAAACCAGCAGGTAATGTAAACTTTCTTTTATATGCTGATGATTTGAAGTTGTTTTCAGCCATACACGACTGGAATGACTTATGAGCTTTCTAAGGCAGTAGACAACGTCTATCGTTGGACTATTGATAATGGGCTTGTTTTGAATGTTGCAAAAACGTTTTGTGTCACTTATTCGAGGAAAGTAACTAATTTTATATATGATTACAAACTATCACACAATATTATAAAACGTCGGAACATTATTAAGGGTCTAGGAGTCATTTTTAATGCCAAGCTTTCCTTCACTGATCACCTTGAATCGTTACTTTCAGATATAAACAGATGACTGGGAATCATTAAACGTCTGACAAATTTTTTTAGACATGAAGAGACGTACTTGCTGCTCTTTAAAACAATTATAGTGTCAGAGATCTTGTATGCGGTCTGGATCTGGTACCCTAGAACATCACAATTATTGGAATATCTTCAAATGAAAATTCTCAATTTCAGTTGGTTCATAGCTCGAGCATTACATCTTTCTGATAAACATAGATTAGTTTCTTCCTTTAACATTACAAATATCATTCATAGAACCCTTTTCAATATTTTAAATAAATTGATTCAAGGGAAAATGACATCAATTGAAATATTCGAAGCAATCGGTTTTTGTGTTCCCAACGGTACTAGAAACAAATCTGTCCTTGAGCTTGTAGGTAAATCACGGACTAAGGTTTGTTTACTTGACCCTGCTTTTAAATTAATTTACTTGTATAATAACAATCGTGATTGCATCGATGTCTTTAAATGAAGATCTAATAGTAATTTTTTTTTTTTTTTTTTATATATATGTTTTAACACTGTAATTACAACCTGAGCGGTGATTTTTTTCTTCTTCTGTTTGACAACACGGGGTATAGGCCTTTCGGTTTTCCGGTCGGTTTTTCCCACTTGCTGTTATTCTATTACCGATATTTCTTTTGTTTTAATTTTTTTTTTTATCATCATTACTATTATTCTTATTTTTAGTTTTATTTCATTATTGTTCTTTTTTCGTTTATTTCATTTTATTGTACTCGTTTCATTAACCCAGTTTTGGGCTCACGCCTGTTGGGGGACAACATTTGGTTCGGCCTTCTATCTGCTGGTCATTTCTCCCTGTTGTTACATTATTATTATTAAAACATTATAAAAAAATATTAAAACAACCCTACAAAAATACTTAAATACAAAAGTACTTAAGATAATATTAGATTTAAAAAAAAAAGCACGATATTTTTGCCTGCGAGCATAATTACAGAAACAAAATCAATGAATTAAATAACGGTTTCGAAATAAAATGTATTTTTTAGTTAAGAAAATAAACTAAAAATTAACACGAATAATAATAATAATAATAATAATAATAATAATAATAATAATAATAGTAATAATAATAACAACAACAACAATAATAATAACAAACTACGTACTATCAAAATTTTCAAGACTACAAATACACTGCTTTGCAATGAAATTGCTCCACCCACAAGGAGTTATCCGAATGAGCCAAAAGTAGGTATACAGCAAGAGATACATTTGAACAATCTTTATTACGTTATGGAGCCAAGACGTGCACTCGTTTGTACAGGGTGTCCCAAAGCAAAGCGGCATCAGTAAGTTGTGGCACCACCTCTATCGGCGATGCATTGTTCCAGCCGTTAGTGTAGGTGATCATATAGGTGGCGAATGTCACTTGGGGTACGTCTGGCCAGGCCTGGTGAACATGCTGTGTCAGGTAAATGGAGATTCCGGGGTGATCGTAAACAATGTCCCACCATATCCCCACGTGCTCAATTGGCAATAGGTCTGGGGACCTCGTGGGCCATGGCAGACAGTTGACATCATGCAGACATGCCATGCTCACATTTGCAGTGTGCAGTCTGGCGTTATCCTGCTGAAAGACTGCGCCGGGTTTGGTGTGCAGAAAGGGCAGTAATACGGGCTACAGAATCTCTGACATACCGTGCTGCTGTCAGGGTGCCTTGGATGGTGACTAAAGGTGTTCTGGTATCGTAGCCGATGGCACCCAGACCATGATCCCAGGTGTTGGTCCACGGTGGCGATACCGGATGCATTGTTCATTGGCACGTTCCAATGGTCTGCGTCACACCCATCCACGTCTGTCATCGGTTTCCAAACAAATGCAGGATTCGTCGCTGAAGACCACCGAGCACCATTCCATTCGCCACCCCACTCGTTCATGACACCATTGCAGTCGTATCGTGCGGTGCTCAGGTGTCAAATGAAGACAACAATGGATGCCTGGCAGACATTGTCGCGGTGTATAACCGACGAGCTATTGTAATAATGATGTTGCTGCACAGTTGCCGTAGGGTGATTGCACAGAGCCTGGTCTGCTGGCATGTGTGCCTTCCTCTCGCCATTGCCTACAACATCGGCCTACCGTCCGTGCGTCCTGCGACACATGGACAACAATCCGTCTGGTTGACTATCCAGCCTCGGAGAGGCCAATAATCAGACTTCGTTCAAAGTCCGTTAATTGCGTGAACAGTTGTCGTTGTCGCGGCATTGAGATCGTTGTGCGGATTACAGTACTCTACGTACACGAGGCAGTTGTTTCCTCCCTACTGCATGGAACACCTCGCACAGGTGTCAACTGATAAGCCTATACAGGCACCCGGACACCCGGTATCAACCCAAATGATAGTCTATGTCGAAAAGTGAATAGTGCATTACAAATGTAGCCATCAGATACAAAAAGAATTTTGAAAATCAGTTACAAATAAAGTTCACCCATGGAAGCAATAGTTTTCAATCACCCCTCATACACTTGTTATTTAATTACATTGAAGTGCCAAAAGTCATGGAAGCATCGTATGCAAATTTTTAGGAGTAGTTTGCATTTCGTAAAAATTGTATAAATAGACAGAACAGTATTAGTGCTGTCAATTCGACTATTAGCAGTCTGAAATATCTTGTAACATCAATTATGGCTACATGACAAGAATTATCAGAGTTCGAGCGCAGAAAGTTAGTTGGAGCTAGACACACTGTACATTCCATTCAGAAGTGGTGTGGACATTCAACATTCCTCAATCCAGTGTCAAGGGTGTACAGAATACCTCATTTCAAGCATTACCTCCTGCCATGGCTGTTAATGCTCGTGACCAGCAATATCTGAGCAGAATGGTCCTTCATAAAGACGACATGTCACTACAACAGGGAGCCAAGCTTGACGAAACGAGTTTAAGATATTATATCTTCGGATGCAATTATCAGATTTTAATGAAATTTCCAGGATGAGTACACATGTTATAACTGTTTGAAATATAGCAAGTTTAACCCTGTAGCACCATTATTTATGGATATGCAAATTTATTATTTTTTTTCTCCCTCTATTGACAAGGTAGTCCTCTTATTTTATTGGCCCACTGTTTAATTTGTCCAATAGTCGTTATTTCCATTCCACTTACCCAATGGCATATATCCTTTTCTATTGCCCCCCTCCCCCTACCTTATATATTCTCTAGCATTAAGGTTTTGATTTAGTTGTATTTTGTCTCTCATCGCTGAAGATGGCTAATCTCTAATCAACAGTGGCCCCTACATTAATATCACCAAAAATCCGTTACCTCAGTTTGGGAATTAAGTTCACAAGGCTATTAGAGATTGTCCTTTACTGATTCTGAAGAAGAAAGTGTGACGCCCCTCCCCCACTTATTATTGTCAACAACTAGTGTCAGATGGGATGGGTGCCAAGGGTTCGGGACTGATATCCTAGGGTGTGAAAATTTTCTGTTTTCAACAAAAACTACTACGACTGAAATTTACCATGACACTCTTTATTTCTCTCATATTAAAGAATAAGCAAATAAAACCCAATAATAACATGTATGGCCTAAATTAACTACATAAAATAGCATATAACTATGTGCACAATTATGCTTGGTACTAAAGAAATTACTGTAGAGGGCCCCCTCAGTAGTACCTGAACTGATTAACCCACTAATAGCGGCAGTCTATCGAATTTTAACATTAATTGGATCCTTCATGAATTATTTTAGTTCGTTTTCTCCCACTTAATTACAGGTGAGGTTTCGCAATAGATGCACACATGACCATGTGAGACAGATTATCAATTATGCTAACGGAATTAATATAAGTGCTAACGGAATTAATAAAGAAACAACACTCACCACTTCACGTCCTCAGATATGTGGGAGAAGAATGATAAAAATGTGCTGCTTCTGCAGCAATACCTGCACATAATTTTTGCGACAGCGGGTCGATCCTCCCGATCGAACACTTGAAACGGGATACAAAGTGCTGCTTTCGAAGTCGCTTGTTGAGCGTCTATGGTTCACCCTCTTTAGCGAAGTCGGTTCACTCAAAATGCATATACGAGGGTGGGCTGAAAAGTAATGCCTCCAAGGCCATAACACTTATTTTTTAACGAATTTAAAATTTTTTTTTTCAAATGATGGCTTATTTTGTTCTGTTTCAAAAACACTTTATGTCTATGTCACTAGATGGTGTAGGTGTGCTGAAAATGAAACATAATAGCGACCTACATGGAAGTCAGGTTGAAACAGCGCGCAGTGATTGAGTTTTTGACAGCTGAAGGTTGCGATCCTGTCCAAATTCATCGCCGAATGACAGCTGTATACGGCAATGCAACTTTTGACGTCAGTACAGTGACAAGATGGGCAAGATTAGTGAAAGAACGAAACCCGGCAAGCTCTAGCCTAGCTGATCAACCCCGCAGTGGACGACCAATCACAGCAACAGACGAGCAACACCGAGTTCGTGTCGATCAAATGATTCGTTCCAACCGCCGAATTAAGCAATATGACATCGCTACAGAGCTCCAAATTTCCAAGGAGAGACTGCACGTTATCATAACAGAGTTGCTGGGATATTGTAATGTGTGTGCTCGTTGGGTACCGCATATGCTCACTCCTGAACTCAAAGAGAAGAGAAAGAACGTTTGCCAGGATCTGTTGGCCCGGTACGAGCGTGAGGGCGAGGCTTTTCTGCAGCGCATTCTCACGGGGGATGAATCATGGGCACATCATTTTGACCCAGAGAACAAACGACAATCGTTGGAATATCGCCATGCAACATCTCCACGTCCCAAAAAGTTCAGGTTGTCAAGCCAGCAGGGAAAGTCATGTTGACCATCTTTCGGGACTTCCAGGGTGTTGTCCACCTTGACTTCTTGGAACCAGGAACCACGATCAACTCAAAACAGTACGTGCAAACGCTAGAGAAGCTTCGTGCCTGGTTGCTCCGAGTTCGGAAGGGTATGGACCCTATTCTGTAGCACGACAATGCACATCCGCACACAAGTCGAGAAACACAAGAAGGTTGCAGCAACTGAAGTTCATGGAGGTTCTACCGCATCCGCCGTACAGCCCTGACCTTGCTCCCAGCGATTTTCACTTGTTCCCAAAGCTTAAAGAATCGCTTAAAGGACATCCATTCAGCTCTGAGGACGAGTTGAAAGACGCGATTCGATCCTGATGTCGAAAACAACCAGAGGACTTCTTCTCCGACGGGATGTCACGACTAGTGTCACGTTGGCAAAAGTGTGTGGACAGAGATGGGGACTATGTTGAAAAGTGAATAATGCATTGAAAAGAGAACAAAATAAGCCATCATTTGAAAAAAAAAAAATTTTAAATTCGTTAAAAAATAAAAGTGTTATGGCCTTGGAGGCATTACTTTTCAGCCCACCCTCGTACATTATTTTACAACACATAATGTATATTAGATATTAAACGAGGTTCTGAACTTGTGAAATAAACTTCCATAAAGAAAACATCGAAGTCCGGCACCATTATTTTTGTTGACGGCCAGAGCGCAAAACGAACGTCTCTCTTTTTCCGTAGAAGAATATCAACTTTTTTTTTTAACAACAAGAAAACAACGCTAAAAAGACACGAGCTCGCTCTTAACAATTAATTGATGGGGAGCTCACCATCTTCTGAGAAATCCTCTCACAGCAATACTAACTGTTAACAATCTCACTCTCTTTTGCCTCGGTTTTTGTCGAAGCAACAAGGTGTGATCGCCAACAATACTAATTTACTTAAAACGACACTTCTTTAAAAACCAAAACTGATAAAATATTAAATATAAAATTAAATGACAGATAGCAATCTATTAAAAAAAACAAACTATATTACACGACACATGGAATTACCAGCAGAAAACTAGAAATCATTAAATTCCCATCGGGCCGATGTGACACCCACAAGTGACATGACATGTCGCATACACCCGATGACAATTAAAAAAATATTTTAAAACTTTTTTTTTTTAAAACAATAACACTCCCATCAATATGATAAATACCCCGACAAACACCCAAAACATTAACGTTTATACTAAACATCACAGTTCACAAAAACCTAATCATCGACCTTTATCCAAAAATTAAATGCCTGAACCTTCACAACATTCACCCCCCCTCATCATCATTTAGTCGCGGACGCTGCCTTAGGTTATACCGTCCTTGAACTATGGGTAGCACCTCTTCAGAGCTATCTCCAACGGGCTCTGCAGGTACGTTTTCCTCATGAACCTACTCTTGTTCACTCATCCCTGGCTCCACTTCTTCAGCCAGCCATGGTGCTGGGGACTGTCTACGAATTGCCCTCACCACCATCTCTTCCTCTCCCAACTCTGAAACCTCACCTTCCAGTTCCCTTACTGGAACATTTCTCCATTCCTCTTCCTACCACCCCGGGCTGGGGAACATCGATAATATGGCTTCAATCGGTCCACATGCATGGTAATTATATCACGCTGCCTTGTCCTCTCAATCTTGTATGTCACATCTCAACCAGTCTGAACGGACCAATATATTTAGGCGAGAACTTTTTCTTCCGTCCACCCTTCCTCAACAACCAAACCTTTTCCCCAATGTTCAGTGTTCTAGTAGTCCACCCTTTATTCAAGCGGTTTATTTTCACCTCCCTGCGTTTCTGATCAAGGTCACTCACTTCTTGCCTAATTTTCCGTAATTTCCTCACTAAATCTGACCGGTACTCCTCAATATCTACAGATTCTTGTGCCTCCCCCTCCTCTTCGTCCCATCCTCTCGGCACTATAGGATCAAAACCGTATAAGAGGTAGGCTGGCACCTCCCTCAACGCCTCGTGATAACTCGTCCTCATGATCCAAAGTGCAAAATCCAAGACCTCCACCCAAGTCTCGGGATGATTTGCACACTAGGTCGCAAAGGTCTCGCATAGTGATTTGTTACACCTTTCCGTGAGACCATTCGACGTTGGACGATATGAGGTCGTCACCTTGAGGATAATGCCCAATTCATCGCATAACATGTTGAACGTTTCCGATGTGAAGTTGGTGCCTGTCACTAATAATTTGCCTGGGCACACCATAAGAGCATACAATGGCACTTGGCAGGGCCTGCGCTTCCACAAATCTGGTCAAAACGTCAGACATGATGAGAATATATTTATTGCCCTGTTTCGATTTTTGTACTGGCCCCACAATATCAATCACAATCTTTTCAAAAGGGTACCTAGCCCCAATACCCACCTGCCACGGTGCCTTAACCACATTTCTTTTTGTTTTTGGCACACTATGCATTCCCGCACCTTTCGAACCACATCCTTGCGCATATCGGGCCAGAAATACCGCTTGCGAAGAGTAGTTTCCACTCTGCGATGCCCCCCCAGCAAACTGTCATGGAACTGGACCAACAGTCTTCCCCGTAGCCCGAGTGGAACACAGACCCTCAGACGAGATTTGGTTGTCTGAAGTCATACCGGACCACTAATCCATCTGCCAACGTCAGTCTGCCCCAAGGTCTTAATACCTCATTCCGGCCTTGTAACTCCGCCCAACATTCGGAGAGTCAGGAATCCCTCGGCTGCTGCTCTAACAGCTCTTGCTTCATGTCCGGATCTGTATGTACGACCACGGTACCGGCACACTGCCGAGATAACATATCGGGCACCCACTTTTGCCTATCCGCCATGTGTTTGTACTCGAGGCAGAATTCTTCCGATTGTAAGGCCCA
The DNA here is from genome assembly GCA_023313115.1 of Rhysida immarginata. Taxonomy (NCBI): domain Eukaryota; kingdom Metazoa; phylum Arthropoda; class Chilopoda; order Scolopendromorpha; family Scolopendridae; genus Rhysida; species Rhysida immarginata. Next base: position 648,718 of record JAHWFO010072569.1, read on the forward strand.
ACGAAGCACTCGTTGGTTGGAATCCTTCATCCTCTGTATGAACACGAGAGGCTTATGATCCGTGATTATAGTTGTTGGAAACTCCAGAATAATATGGCGAAAATGCTTAGTTGCTAGCACGATTGCGAGGGCCTCCTTCTCTATCACCGCATAATTCAATTGCGCATCCTGCAACTTTTGGCTAAAGAAAGCAAATGGCTTTAACATGCCCTCTACTTTCTACTGCAGCACCGCCCCGATTGTATATGCCGACTCATCAGTCGCAAGAAAAAAACCTTTTCTTGTAATCGGGTGCAATCACAATGGACGCTCCGGACAACTTGGACTTTATTAACCCCAAAGCTTCACGGCATGCTTCACTCCATTGAAATTTCACCCCTTTGCGGATTAATTGGGTGATAAGAAGGAGCATCTCAGATAGGTTCTCTATAAAGGGACGATAAAAGTTCACCGAGCCTATCAACCCTCACACCTCCCTAACATTTTTGGGTTCTTTAATACCGTTGATAGCCACCACATTATCCAGGTCGGGACCAATTCCAGAGGCAGAGATCACGTGGCCCAGATACCGGACACAAGGGGTACAGAATTGGCATTCTGCCAGCTTAATGATTAAACCCTTGGCCCGGAATCTTTCAAACACCGACCTTAATACATTAAGATGCCCATCGAACGTCCTCGTTGAAATGAGGATATCATCCAGGAAGGTATGCACTTCCCTCCCAGCTTCTCCCGTAATGTCTTCACTACGTACTGCTGGAAAAGGTGGGAGGAGTTTTTGCCTCCCTGGGGCAGCCTAGTCAGCTGATATTTTCCCCAGGAAGTCTGAAAAGCATAGCATTCCCTCAGTGACTCGACCAATGGTATTTGAAAATACCCATTATTTAAGTCGAGCACCGAGAAGAATCTATGCCCATTCAGTTCTTCCAGGATGTCCCGCACTATTGGGGCAGGAAAGTCCACCTGGCTTGTGCACACGTTAACCTGACGAAGATCTAATGTAATCCGTACATCACCATTCTTCTTTGGCACCACGTGCACCAGCAAATTCCACGGGCTCAAACTCGCCTCAATAATTCTGGCCCGCTCCAGCTTCATGATTTTCTGCTGGTAAGCATCTTTATATATACAGTTGAACCCGAATAACTCAAACGATATTCTAAGTCCCATCCCCCAGAGCATTTAATTCAATAAAAAATTCACTCAATAACTCAAACAAATTTTTTAATAAATCCCAGATAACTCAAAGAAAGTTTGGTTTTAGTGAATAGGAAGTAACGGAAATTCAAGAAAAAAGTGAATTCTCTGAAAAGTTTCAAATATAACACATCTATACATACATAAATGTCATCAGATGAAAAATAAATGGGCAAAAATTGCCAAGAGATACCTTTCGAAAATTTTTAAAAACCGGAAGTAGAATTCAGAAGCCATGCCAAAACAGCATTGGAATTGATTTCGTGTTGGAATCATATTTTACTGGGTCCCTACTGTATTTGTATATGGATATCATTAAAACTAATCAAATTAATAGAAATATTATGAGTATCATGTAATCTTTATAGTGTTCATGTAGCCTACTGGTTAACTCCAAAACCTGATAAGTCAAAATTTTTATGTGGTCCGCTGATGATTTGACTTATCAGGGTTCGACTGTATGAAGTATTCTATATTGCCGAATGAACACTGGATGGGACTTATCAACCGCATAATCAGTAACCCCCCCCCCCCCCGGACTTCCGTTACCTCGTTGCCAAAACAATCAGAGAAATCATGGATTACACATTTCAGAGCTTGCCTTTGCACTGGATCAATTTTCCCAATATTCAGCCCCCCAGTTGGCACCACTGCCTCCAACACCCCAGATTACCACACAACCCAGTGCATACTCCACCCGTAATGCTCCTATCCCTGCAGCTTCCCGACTACCACCTCCATTCACCTAGCATCCACATCCACCTGCTCTCACCCCGGGAGCTCCATCTCAACAGAAATCCCCATATACCATCCAATAATATCTTACCACAACTCCCTTTGGTATAGAAACATATCCCAAATCTGAATCACAAGTTTTACCCCTCTGGCAACTTCTTGTTCCTAGACCAACAAAACCTTGCCCTCGTTAATCCGGGAATGCCAAACTATCAGTCCCTGTTCGGGAGCCAGATATGTGACGACTCCCTTACTAATTAATGCAAAACAAGCAAACAGCCTATGCTGATATGTCGAGGGTTCAGGACTGATATAGGGAGGGAAAGCTGTTGATGATCTACTACACACAAAATATTGGAAACAACGTTGTGCAAGAAAATTACCCATTATTTAAATCTAAGAGCATATTAATTCAATATAAAATATGAGCTTTAATTCTCTTAAATTAATACTGCTAGTAATGATAGGCTACGACAAATAGCAGACAACGCTAGCCTAAAGGAGCCCCTTAGCCTATGACGCTGCCTCTATCTTAACCACCCCGACTGGGTGCGCGGAAGGCATGCTGTTCCTTACAGCATAACTCTGTTAATATTCATTAATAACTATAACAGAGAACTCAGAGAACGAGCTTCTAAGTGCGGGGAAACTCCGAGAATGAGGGCAAAGTGCAGGCAGCTTAAAATCGGTCATGCTACGGGCGAATCACCCACTTGTCTGTGTAGGCGTGACGCCGGAAAGTGTCGGGTGACTCCTTTCTGTTCGCTGGCTCTAGGAGCAACACTGGGAGAATCACAGAAACCCCAACAGTGATTCCAGCACAATTAGCCCAATTTTAACGCTCCTCTTTGCACCTTTCTAGCGCACAATGAATCATTGCATCAAACATCAGCTATTCGTGTGCTATGTTATGTAGGTGCACTATACAATTATCGCGCCCTCTAATCGGGATACACCCAACTCAAATTGGCTAGCTCATCGCCCAAAAGTGCACCTCAAAACACTACTAAACATTAATCTACACTTAACAGCCATAAACAAGAGTATAAGCTTTAATGACAAATTGCATTCCAGCCAAACTTCATCCTTTTGCCGAACAGTACACAAACGCTTCACGTATGCTTAATCCAGTTTTAAACAGCAGATGACTATCTTTAAATAACCGGTGCAGTTCACCGCTGCCAGGGGCAATTGTTCCCTCACAAGAAGTAAACCGATGCGTTTACGTTGCTTGCTCAGGTCAAAGAAAATAAAATAAAAAAACAACACTCACCACTTCACGTCCTCAGATATGTGGGAGAAGATTGATAAATATATGCTGCTTCTGCAGCAATACCTGCACATAATTTTTGCGACGGTGGGCCGTTCCTCCCGATCGAACACTAGAAACTGGATACAAAGTGCTGCTTTCGAAGTCTCTTGTCGAGCATCTATCGTTCACCCTCTTTGGCGAAGTTCGGCTCACTCAAAATGCATATACATTATTTTACAATACATAATGTATATTAGATATTAAACGAGGTTCTGAACTTGTGAAATAAAGTTCCATAAAGAAAATGTCGAAGTCCGGCGCCATTATTTTTGTTGATGGCCAGAGCGCAAAACGAAAGTCTCTCTTTTTCCATAGAAGAACATCAACTTTTTTTTTTAACAACAAGAAAAAAACGCTAAAAAGAAACGAGCTCACGCTTAACAATAATTGATGGAGAGCTCACCATCTTCCGAGAAATCCTCTCACAACAATACTAACTGTTAACAATCTCACTCTGTTGCCCGCGATTTTTGTCGAAGTAACGGGTGTTATCGCCAACAATACTAATTTATTTAAAATAACACTTCTTTAAAAACCAAAACAGATAAAATATTAAATATAAAATTAAACGACACAGATAGCAATCAATTAAAAAAAAAACTATATTACATGACACAAGGAATTACTAGCAGAAAACTAGAAAACATTAAATTCCCGTCGGGCCCATGTGACACAACCACTTTCGTGTTTCGTAAAAGCATCGTTTATGCACTTTCTTGTTAAATGCTATAAAAAAAAAAAGCTTTTTACAGTTGTTTAAGAGGTGAAACTATAGATGTGGTTGGCAAAACATCGGCTAAAAAGGAATCTGCTAGAGAGCAACATGACATGTCACAAACTGAAATTTTAATCCTTTATCTTAAACATTATAAAAAAACACCATAATTATAATTAATAAATTGATTTTTGGATTAACGAACTGATTTTCATGGTCTCCTCAAGTACATTATAACGAGATTTTACTGTATACCTGACATGTGTTCTAAGTCTCGGTATTTGGGATTTTCTTTGGTAACGAATCACTATGAATACCAAGGGATTACTGCATCCATAACATTTATTGAATAAGTCCAAAGAATATTGGACAAGAATACTAGGATTCTGTTCTTCAATAGCGTTCATGGCAAAATTACACTAGTTTATTATTTTAATGGTTTGTGTTTTAGGTTACAGATGAAATTAACAATATGAATCTGAATGCTTATACAATGTTGCAAAAACTTAAGGGACTGCTTAACAGATAAGGCCGATGTAATTTAAATTAACTGATAGTTTAAGGACTTACAGATGGTGCAAATTTCTTGAATTCCAAAATCCAATTAGGTAGCGTGGAAAGTGGTGCTGCAATGAGATATGGACCAGGGATACCTTTTTCTATAAGGTGAGCCAAAAGGGAAATACATTGGATGGTCTTACCAAGACCCATTTCATCAGCTAGTATACCATTGATGCCATTTTCGTAAAGGATCTAGAACGACAATTTACATTAAATTTTACCTCTTGCAATGCTTATATCATTTTCACATAAGATAGATGAAGCTTATTTATAAAGACACAAACTATTGGGTTGTTGGAAAAATGTATTTTATCATTAGTGTGTTGCAAAAAATGTATGAAGAGTTTTCCAACAACCCAATAAATAAAACCTCTGTATAACAAATGTCAATACAGCGAAATTATCTCCATAATATATCTCCATAATTTTTCTGTGGTCCCGGTAAAAATCCTATTGAATTAACACCTTTTCAACCTCCATATAGCAAAATCTTTAGAGCATAATTATCCCTATAATGAAAGGACTTTCTGGTCCCGACAATATACATGTATTTTAAAGTACATTACAAAATTTTGTTCCTGCATTTGGCACAATCTGACAGCCAACTAACGAAATTATCGCAAACAGCAAGAAGCGAAGTTAAAAACGAGTTTTTGGGTCATAACTTCTGCCCAGTCAACTGCAACTGTAGCATTAGGCTTATTTCTTACGCAAAATTACGAGAAGTTCACAAGAACAATTGCATAAAGCACTACACAGCAATATGGCTGGCTACTAATGAATTTAAATGTGCGATCGTGTTTAAAAGTTATTTATTATGAGAATCTGCACAAGAACTATTGTAAAAGTAGTTGAAACTTGGAGGATTTTTTATATTAAAAACTTTAACATTTGTTCAATTTTATGAATTTATTTTATTGAACGGATGAGCCCAGAAATATTTTTGTGAAATGCTAATTACTGAGGCTGGCAAAAAAAAACTCGTTAGCCTTAATATAAACGCTCCTGTGATACGTATTATCAATATTATATAATACGCAGGAAAAACAGTTAAAGTTAAAAATCACTACTACGTATTATAAAATGTAAATATTATTTAATATATTCTAATAATAAATCCAATGAAAATATGATTTTAAAATAAAATACTTTTTCTTTTTGAGCCGGAGGGGGGGGGGGGGTCAAAATGGGAGAGGGTGCATTATTATACAGGTGTCCAAAAAGTCTGGTAACATGGCAGATATCTCAAAGTTGCCAGGTAGGAAAGATCTGATGAGCATGGTTTATATGTAATAGCAGGGGGGGGGGCAATTCATTGCCACACTCAAATTTGACTTTGACCCCCAAATTTAAGGTCATCCATTTGCTAACTCGAAAACTATTAAAGATAGAGAAAACTTTCCAATTGCTACCCTGTAGAGCAACACCACATTAGTCTAAAAACAATTTTTAATTACACCATTCCCCTTGAAAGATTTTGAGAAAATGGGTGAGAAAGTCACTCAAGATCATCTTGGGCTGGCCAGGTTGCTAAAGTTTCTAACCAGTTGAATTGCAGTGGAACACACCATTGGGAATTTTCCTTCCTTGAGTACTCTTTCTCGCCCATTTCCTCTAAATCTTTCAAGGAGAAAGGAGAGATTAAAAATTGTTTTTAGACTAATGTGGTGTTGCTCTACAGGGTAGCAATCGGAAATTTTTCTCTATCTTTAATAGTTTTCGAGTTAGCAAATGGATGACTTAAATGTGGGGTAAAAGTCAAATTTGAGTGCAGCAATGAATTTCCCACCCCCTATTACCAATAAACCACACTCATAACCACTACCTGGCAGCTTTGAGATATCTGCCATGTTACCAGACTTTTTGGACACCTTTATACTGAAAATCACAGGTATTACAGTATTATTTTTAGTCAGTTCTGCTTTAAAATTTTGATTATTTCAGAAAACATTTTAGTCATGACTTTAGTTAAATAGGCAACTATGCCCAGTATCAAAAATTCTCGTTCTTAATGTAATTTAAGAAGCATTCAAATTAATATAAAATACTAAATTTTTATACCAGGTGATCCAAAAGTGTGTTACATTTTTTCATGAAACTAATAATTGTTTTGCCGTGACGAATTCTTTAGCAAAACAATTGTTTGCACATGCCTCTCGGTTCTTATGAAAGCAAACACTAAAAATGTCGTTAATGTAAAAAAATGTAACACACTTTTGGATCAACCGGTATATAAATGCTAAATTAAAATAAATATTAAATATCACCTTCATGCAATGTAATATCTATATAGCAAAATGATTTTGCCAGTCCCTTGAATTTTGCTACAGAGGTTCCATTGCAGTTAGCTCTAATTTACATGAATTCATCACAAAAGTTAATTGTCTGACAAAGTTTTTCTTCTTCTTTTAATTTCGCTCTTATTAAAGACAAAGATTTCATGAAGATTTTTTATTTTTCAACACAAATGTTAAATATACTAATTAATTAAATGTTTCTTTTGCCTACATGTAGCATCTACACTGACAAAGGAACCCCAAGAACATGTATCTCAGATTTCCACCAAATTGAAATGTTACTCATCTAAAGCTACTATAGATGCTTGCAAAATAAGAAAATGCAAAATTGTTTATTTCAAAATAAACCGCGAAAATGAAAAAAATTTGAGCACACACAGCCATACAAGGACTCCATTGTTAAAGCTGTCTGTGTATTAATGCGCTTAACGGAACTTCTTTCTTCAACTACTCAGCAATAAGCACAAATCCACTTCACATAATCAATGGAACAAAACAGCAGATGACAATTGAATGGATTTTCAAGTTTCTAAACAAACTTAGTTTTTAAAAATAGATTATTAAAATTAGCTAATTACCTTCGAGTACAAAATTTGTATAACAATTAATAACCATTTCCTTAATTTATTATTTCATTTTATTTATTAATTCAGTAATCTAAGATTCTGCATGTGCAACGTCGAGTAATACATTGCGTTGGTGAGGGGCTATGTATCAAATTTTACAAATTTATTTATTTTTTATTTATTTAAAAAATACAATTACAAAGGTGAACCCCTCAGGAGCCAGTATGGTTAGAATTATCAACTTGGAAGGTCCCTAAGGGTCACAAAAAACAAAATTAACTAAAATGACAAATGACAATAGAATAAACCAAAATTATCACAGATCTTTATAATTTTAAATAAAAATAGTATTCATGGATGCTTACCTCATCTTACAAATTATTTTGAGACGAATAATAGTACAGCAAAATTAAGGTTTTATGCATCATAACAATGCTCTAACTGCAATTCTTTGGCGACCACCGCTAACGATTACGCCTCTCCTCTTACCGCCACGTTTTTTTGAACTTGTCACTTCTGGAGCGCTATTGTCGCCGCGCAACGCTATCGCTTCCAAGGTATGCATGCGTGCAAAAAAAAAAAAGTGCCTTCGAGCAACTTCGTGGGGTTCCCTTGTGAATGGCTAGCTTATTAGGAACACCCCCTAATACGGTGTTGGGAATGGATTCAATTAGCCACCGGAAGCATTGTTCAGTGGTGTTTGTCCTTGCGGATGCAACAGCTGCTCCCAGTTTCTTAAATATTGGATGGTAGTGGATCCATGCCTCGAATAACCAGTTCGAGGTCATTAAAAACATCTAAATATCAGAACGATAATTCAACTGGGTCTATGATCATTGGTCTAAAATGACTGAAAATATTCCACTGAAAAGAAGAAAATTTGATTTATTCAAAGCTATTTTTCTTAATTGAAATAATATATACTGAGTGATTCAGAGCACCCATACCAGGTATTTTTCTCGAGAAATAAGCATCATACCAAAAAGATAAACGAGAAAATTAACTTGAATTATTCAAAACTTTTTACTTATAAGGGAATAAAATATATAGTGAACCTGTATAGTTTACAGGAGTATTCAGAGCACTCTTTGAGCAATTACATGCACATGTGATCCTTAGATAAATTTTTAAAAAATTTAAAATGAATACGAGTTTCTAGAAAATGACTTTGCTTATAAGTATTTGTACATAAAAAAAGAGAAAATATTTTCTATATGAAAAAAATGAGAATATTTTATACGTGTATAAAAGATTAAGATATTTCATTTTTTGTAAAGGTTATTAAATAGACACACATTTCCTATTTATAGCTACTTAAAGAATTTAATATTTCATACATGTATTTGGCAGCATGATGTCATTTCCTGTATGTATGCCTTTTAATATCCAGCCTCCATAGGACAACCCTCAAAAACTCTTAGTGCAAAAGATGACAAAATCCCAAAATGAAGCATCAATTGTTATATCATTTTTAATATGCAATTATTAAAATGCGTCTAAATTATAATAAGAAAATTCAAAAATTTTCCATAAAACTCGATAAAACTCTAATGTTTAATTTTACAAAATTATTCATTTCTCCTTTGTATTTTAACTTGGGAGTTTGGTTATGGGGACTATGTTTTCTCTTGCACATTCAATGAGGGGATTCTGTACTTTGGGAATTTCCCCATGGGGGTTTTGTCTTACCCTCATGCTTTTTTTTCAGAGTTAATAAAATTTTATTCTACCATCTATTTTAGTAACTGTGCATATTTAATCACTCTCTGCTGGAGGATCTGAAATTTTGTCCGACCTTCTGGAGGTTTATGAAATTGTTCCAGATATTGTTTATGTGCCCAAACATTCTCTATGGGGCTGAGATGTGATCTCCGTGCTTGCTAACCCACTGCACCAACTGTGCGCGATGAACAGAAGTATTGTAGTCCAAGAAAGAAAGAGTCCTGGCAGGATAGATGTGATTTCAGTTATGCTTATAAAGAGTCCTTATAAATGACGATATTTATATTTATTTTACATTTCAAAATCTTAATAGCAGCTTTAAACTTGAAACAAAGGAAGCAACATATTAATCTCAATAATTGAAGGGGAAGGAGGTGAAAATATGAAATTTTATCTGTCCCTTAGTTATCTCGTCTTACCTATATCTTGCGTTCCTCCCCATCCTGGAAATGCAAGACGTACCTTCAGGACCTCGATTCCATGTTTAGATCCAGTCTCCAGTCTATATGCAACATAGCCTTTTCCACCACCTCCTGGAAGCAAGCCACACTAGCCATCAAAATGGGGGGGGGGGGTCTTGGTGTCCACCTGACTCAAGTATGCTCTCTTCCAGCCTTCCTGGCTTCTTCATACTCGTCCAGCGACCTCGTCTCTTCCATCCTTGCAAACACTAAAGCTTACACCTAATATCGATCATATTGCTGAGACAGAATCACTATGGATGCAGGACGATTTACCACTCCCAGCCCCCAATCTCCGCAAGCAACGAGCTTAGCTGGCCCTCCACGACGCGCGCACATAAAATTTTCTCTTCACAGAAGCATCTGATATTTCAACCATACACCTACATGCCGTTAGCACCAGTGAACCTGGGAGTTGGCTACATGCCCTCCCTTCCTCTGCCTTGGGCACCTTCCTTGATGACAACTCCCTTCATATCGCCGTCGGTCTCCGCTTAGGCACTCGTCTATGTTTTACACACCTTTGCCACTGCGGTGCAAACACTGACGAACTCAACCTCCACCCTCTCAGCTGTGACAATTTTAGTCGTAGAAGCAGACATACGAGGGCAGATCAAAAAGTAAGTTGCACTAACTCGCCACAGGAGAGCACTGTGTGTCACAATCTTGGGCAAAGCGGAGAAAGGGACATTAACTGCGCAGACATCGGATAGGACGGTTGCTGTGGTTTCCCGTCGTGTTTTGTGTGACTAGCGGGCTAAAAGCAATGGCGCGTCAACTGGATGTCCACTCCAAACTTGAGGTGCGAGCAGCAATCCGATTTCTATGGGCCAAACGGGTGAATTGCACGGACATTCATCGTGAAATCACTGCTGTATATGGAAATTGAGCGCCGGTGTGATTTTGTTGCACGATAACGCAACACTTCACAAGGCCCGCCAAACGTGTAAACTGCTGCAGCGATCCAAGTGGGAGGTTTGCCAACATCCCGACTTAGCGCCATGCGACTTTCATCTTTTCGGTAAGCTCAAAACGGAACTCGGTGGGCAACGATTTCGAAACGATGAGGACGTGAAAGCAGCTGTCACCGTGTGGTTACAAAATGCTGCAGGAGATTTGTATGCATCCGGAACCGAAAAGTTGGTTGATCGTTCGGATAAATGTTTAGAGTCTCTTGGGAACTATGTGGAAAAGTGAACCTACATTGTATGCTGCTTTAGCCGTGTTATTTTGTATAGGTGGTGTAATAAATGGCCATATCGTGGAAGTGCAACTTACTTTTTGATCTCCCCTCGTAGTTGTCTAAATAATAAGATACACCGTGCCCTCACCACTAAAGGCATTCCATCATCACTGGAACCCAACATTCTGTCCCAAAGCGATGGCAAACGCCCTGACGGAGTGACCCTCTTCGCCTGGAAGTCAGGGAAGATGCTACTATGGGACGTGACCTGTGTGGATACCCTTGCCTGCTCCTACCTAGATGGAAGTTCAAGGGAGGTCCGTTTCGCGGCGAACCTTCCCGAAAGCAAGAAAACGTCGAAGTACGCCGACCCGCTTAACAACTTTCTTTTTGTCCCCATCGGCTTCGAGACTTTTGGGCTTCTCGGGCTTTAACGCCCTCTCTTTCCTAAGGGATCTCTGTTTCAGACTTTCCGTCACTACGAGGACACTAGATCCATGGAGTTTCTCTGCCAGAGAATCTCCCTGGATCTGGATATTCAGAGAGATAATGTGACTTGCATCATCACTTCTCTACTAGGTGCTAGTAACAAGCAATCATGCCCAATATAACCCATCCCTCGTGAGCAAACGCAACACTCGAACGTGTCACACCCTCCTTTTGTAACACTCCTGCCCTAAAGTAATGGTAATGTTTTCAAAACCCGGAACAGGGAGAGGGGAGGAGAGCTGTAACCCCATGGTATCCTAAAACAAGTGAATAACTATCACTCTACAGCTGCAATGCCTTTCCTGCACTTAAGATAGGTGCGAAATACCTCCAGCACTGTTACGACGCATTACCTTTCATATCACTGACGGATACATCAAAACTTACTTGTACATCTCATCTGCCAAACTATCCTGGCATTAGGTGATAAATTTTCGCAAGCACATTCGCTATATTCTGTGGTTAAATAACAGTTTTAATTACTAGACATAGTCAACAAAAGTTCTCATAAAAAAACAAAGCACATAAAAGTGTGTCACTTCTTTTCGAACACAAGGCGTTCTTGCGTCACGTGATGGCACAATGATACACTTGTTCCCTTTATACACCGAAATAAGAGTTCCGCAAGGGAGGGGTAGCTTCAACCAAATTTCCCCACTACACTCAATTATCTTCTTTAGAGCAGTTCTCTAGACTGTTAACATTGAGGACATAAAAAAAAGAACGATCTCACCCATCACAAGATGCTCCTGAACGTTTTTCTTATCTCGGATGGCAGCCGACATTCTTTCCAGAAACAAGATTGCGGAGTGTTCCATTATCCTTGCAGAAATGTATCTTATCGCAAACGCATAAAATTCCCAATAAATTCTGTTACTGATGGACACATACGTCCTTTCAGGCAATCACAAAAACAGACAGCAACAAATTAGCAACGTTTGCATTTTTTTTCTTTATCAAACGTAGCTGAGCGCTCATCGAATCGACGCAACCTTCATTCTCTCGGCGGCTTCTCTGCATAACACACGAAACGCGCTCTCACAACAAACGAAAAAAACTATTGTTCTATCGTTGTTACTACAAACTTTCTGGAAAAACTGCGACAACAACAGGAGATTACACTCAGCCTCTCAAGCCATTACTACAGCTTTCCCAAAGTTACCACAAACACCACTTACTAATTATTTAAATTAACTACTAATTACTTGAACATCATATATATCTATAACACTGACGAACACCAACAGACACACCTTTTTTTCGCAGGATAACCACCACACAACCTAAATGACGCTCACACAACACATAACTAGAGCAATCCGCAACTAAACTTCGTTATAACGAAAGTAACAAAACAATAATCAGCAACAAGCAGCACATGCAACAACCAAAAAAAACAAAAACACACACACGCGCACACTGACCCAGTCACACCATAATGAAGCCTTACTTCTTAATTTTTACAAATCATGAATTGAAAGTCTTTTCTTACGGGGAGAGCGGGGGGGGGGAGGTTAATGTTTTCTTAATTTACTGAGTATTTTTTTTTTAATTCTAGTTTATTGTTCTTTTTATGAGAATTATTTGAATATTCGATACAAGTACAAAACCCAATTAATTAATAAAAATGTTTTAAAAAATTAATAATTAATCTTCAGTAAACTTCTATTTTTTTTTTTTTCTGTTCAGATAGCTCGATAAAAGTTATCTAAAAATTATTAAAAATGGTACAAAACACTGAGGCTTCATTTCGTGGTATGTCCTTTCGGGGTGGGGTGGGGTGGGGTGGGGGGTCAAATTTGGTATCATTGGATAGCTTTTTTAAAAATATTAAACACTTTTTTTTAGTTTTTTGTATGATGCATATTTTTCAAGAAAAACACCTAGTATGGGTTGTCTGAATCACCCTGTATATTTTATTCCAATCAAGGAAAACAGTTTGGAGTAATTCAAATTTTCTCTTTTCAGTGGAAATTTTTCAGTCATTTTAGTCTCGTTTTAGACTAATTGGAGATGAGACCAATTGTCCTGGACCGAATTCAACTATATCTAAAAATCAGAACTACACAGTACTAAGGTCACAATTTTTTTAAAAAAATATAGGTTTTATAATGCTATTATTTTTTTCTGCTAATTCATATTTAGAAGTTTTATTACATGTGCATAAACTTTGTTTACTGTGACAGATGTTGATTCGCTACTAAATTAGAACTCCTTAAGACCATAAAGAATGGAGGCTGTTTATAGATTCTTATAAAATACATTCAAAAACCGTACTTTTTCAACTCTGAAATGAGAAACCATCAATTCCATTTGCCTATATAGCCCATATTAAAGAATAACAATATGAAGTTTTTGTTATTCAAGATAAATGAGCATTATTCCTGGCATATTTGCATAGATTTAAAAGTTGCAGCACTTTTATTAGCTCTCCAATTAGGAAGTACAGTGTTCTGGTGCTTTTTCTGAGTGGGATAGCAGAGACCGAAAAAATAATTTTGTCAAGAAGCAATGGCCTAAAAGATCTGATACATGGAGAGAAAAGCGAATGTCTCAAACAGTTGTTAAACCCTGATAAATACAGGGGGATTCAAATTAAAGTATCCCTATTCAGAGCCCTGTAGCAGGGTGGCCGGTGGACTGAATGGCTTCAAAGATGGAGTTGTTTAATTCGTCTTATTCAATACTATTGAATTTTGTTAATAGATGGCGCTGCGGACATGCAGTGGTCAGCCAATGACTGTGGAGATCTCCCATTGATGCGATACGTAATGGCGGAGCGGTCAGGAGGGAAGTGGCAGAGCTTAGAGTCTTGTCAAGCAGAATGGTTGGTTAGCTGCTGGAATTTTGAGCTACCATGGAAAACTGCATTTGTAACATGTAATAGCCTATACCGTAAGTACCCCTGACCAGGTCCTCCCCTAGCCTTTACAGTCGGTCAATGGGTTGTATCTCCATGTGAACTTATTCGAAATGTGAATGTTCTATTTAACGGTACTGATCTGTTCCCCTTTTATTTATTTGGGTATTCTAAATATAAATTTGTCCATTCTCAAAAAAAAAGAATGAATCTTAATTTCCTTAAAAGATTGGAATTATAATTTAACTTTTCATCCTTTTATTTCTTAACAAAGAAAGTATTAATTGTTTTTCATCAAGAATGTAGCATCATAACTTTATCCTCCATAACAATTGTTTTCAATCATTCTGCCTTAAATTTATTTAATCTGGAATAAAAATCAGTTATTTGTGGCTCCTTTGAATCTTTGCCTAGATTTTATTCTCTATCTTTTATTCAAGTCCAATGGATAAACACATTGGAACTTCACAGAGTTAATGCTATTCAGGGCATGAAGAAGAGATATTGATAAGACTCGAAATTGTTCCACTATGGTTTCTCAACTTCTCTTGGTATTGGTAAATTTGAATAAGAGTAATTATAATAAGTTGTTCAATGATGATATGAGGCCAATCTCAGTCTCTTTGATTTAGTTATTGAATTTGGTTTTATTTTTCCTCTTTGCCATTGGCAGAATTACAAAAAAAAATAAGGAAAATTACTTTAATACAATAATACAAAGAAAAACTCTTTAATCACAACAAACTACACTGGATGACAAAAAAAAAAAAAAAAAATTGAAGCACCCAGAAGGAGTGGTTCAATATTATCCTATTTCGGTACACATGTATACAATTGATGTGTGAATAAACGATTAGATTCACAAGGATCTGTAATGTCTAGAACGCTCACCAGAGTGCAATCGTGATGTTACTGCCAAATTGTTGTTAACTTGTTACCAGTCAACTGCTGTAGTCCGACAGTTATGCATGACATTCAGAGAGGATTACTATCCTGTACAAAGCACCCCCGATGCCTCGCAGCTGCGTTAGACATCCTATCCACCAACTGACAGCATTTGACATGGGGCCGCATTGTAGGACTGCATGAGGCTGGTTTGTAAGATCGTGCAATTGCTAGGCATGTAGGCCATTCAGATGTCACAGTGTCCCGATCTTGGAATCAATGGGTACATGAGGGCACACATGCAAGTAGTGCGAGTTCAGGTCGACCAACAAACACCACCCCAAGGGAGGACAGTCATATGGTGCTCTAAGCATTAAGGAATCCCATGGCATCGGCATCCGCCATCTGCGAACATGTACTGGAGACTGTACAACCAACACCCTGTCGGTTCCCGCCCAGTGTCTTGACGACTCGCATCCGGCGGATTGGAGTCCTACCGCCCCATTCGTCAGTTGCCATTAACACACCAACACCTGCGTTTAGAGTGGTGGCTTGCCCGGGAGGCATAGACAGAGGACGAATGGCATCGCATCATGTTTAGTGACGAGTCCCGCTTCTCCATGACCTCCGATGACGATCGTATTCGCATATGGGAGCGTCGAGGGCAGAGGGCACAACCCTCCCATATTCTGGAGAGGCACACAGCCGTTAACCCCTGGCATCATTGTATGGGGAGCCATTGGATATGCGTTCAGGTCACCTCTAATAGTGTTTTGGCAGACTTTGACGGCACAGCAATACATCACAGACATCCTGCGTCCGCACGTCCTACCCCTTCTGGCACAGCACCCTGGGACATTGTACCAACAAGATAACGCACGCCCACACAAAGCATATGTGTCTATGGACTGCCTGGAGCATGTTGAGGTCCTCCTGTGGCCAGCAAGATCCATAGACCTCATCATTCAACATGTGTGGGATGACATTGGAAGGAGACTCCGTCCCAGTACCAACCTGCAAGATCTGGAGGGACAACAATAACTGTGGACTGACTTGCCTCAGGAGAGGATCAAAGGCTGTTTGACACCATTCCAAACGCATAAGGGCATGCATTGGGGCCAGAGGGGGTGTCAGACCCTACTGACCTTGCGCCAACATTCCACCTGTACTGCCAATGGCATTGTCTGTTTCATCCCATATTGTAATCAGTACAATAAAGTCACAAGTTCTTTCATCATATGCAGTTTCATTCACTTTCAACTTCTCCTTCTGGGTACCTCACTTCTTTTGTCAGCCAGTGTAATACTGTCATTACAGGGGGGGACCGCAAATCCAGAATGCTCGGGATGAGAAGCCTCCCAGATTCGTGTTCTTCAGGGAGAAAGTTGCACTACATGTGTGTATATGTAATTAAATCCTTTCTGACGACTGTTATTTAAAATTTAATTTAAAAGTTATAAAAGTAGGAGTTGTAATAATGATAATTGAAAAATATGAACTCCAATTTAATTAGAATAAATAAAAACAAATAATAAAAACACTTGAATAAAGGTCACCAGATGTGGAGAAATACGAAGTTGATGTGGACGAAATTTTTCATCTGTATTTTGTCTACATAAGCTCCACAAGACCTTCATTTCATCAGTGTTTCGTCCACATCAACTTCGTATTTCTCCACATCGGGTGACCTTTATTCAAGTGTTTTTATTATTTGTTTTTATTTATTCTAATTAAATCGGAGTTCATATTTTTTAATTAATTATTAAAATAAAAGTTTTCTCAATTATACAATTAAATTCATTATTGTAATATAATCTTATTTATTAATGTAATTATAGTACAATTTTATCCTGACAGTTTTTTGTTTTTCCCCCACAAATATTCCATAACTTCAAGTCAAGAGTTAATCCAGATTCAAAATTTTGCTACAGATGTTTCTAAGAATTATCACAAATTCATTCCTAACTGTATTATTTTTATTTTCAGCTAATACAGAAATTGCAGGAAAATTCAATTAAGATTTTTTAATCAAAATTTTAAATAAATAAATAAATAAATAAATAAATAAATAAATAAATAAAAGTGCAGCAAATCCGTCAGTGGTTAGGCTTATCAGAATGTACACATAACTGCAATCTAGGCCTAACAGCCTATTCTGAAAGTGCACTAAATCAAAAATACTTAAAACTGTAAACATTGAAAAAATTGTGCATTATGAATATAATTTATTAAGGAATTTTAATTAAAACTAAATTTTATTCAGCAAATAAAAGTATATTGATTTGGAAAGGTTACATATAGACTAAAAAAAAAAAATTTGTTTTGAAGCAGAGAAGTGAACCTTTGCTTATTTTTACTTTGGTATAACTGGAATAAGTTTTATTTTATCCTGTGAAAAGACTTTTTACGATTTTTCAAATTTTGTATAGTCATTTTTAAATATTATATTTGTAAACTCGACTTTCCAATATAAGCCAACAGTGGATTCTGGAAATGCCAGAGATTCTTTGTAATTTTCAGCAATTATGATAATAAATGATAATAATAATATGAAACTATAAAAAAAGCAACTTCCACGAGTAAGTTTTTTGTAAGCGACTTCCACGAGTCTTAAACAATCTTCATCAGTCGTATGTTTCAGACTCCCTAAATGATTAGTATTATTTTTGTGCACATTACAAGGGTGATATCGAGAATTAATTATATCAACGAATGTTATTTTTTTCTTAAAATAATTTTTTTTCTTGTGGTGGCTGACCGCGTGGCCCTACTGCTTCTTGCGAGGCTTTCGAGATTATACTTTTTTATAGACAGACATTAAAGATTGGCGATTCAATTTACAGTTAGCATGAAACTTTTGGTAAGTGTATAAAAAAGATTATGCTTTAAAAGTAAAGTGCAAAAATATCAAGGTAAACCATGTTTGAGATCGAAATGCACGTTTCCCCCCCCCCCCCCCAAACAAACCCAATTCCGGATTCATGGTCCCCCACTGTACTTTTTGTGGTTAGAGTTTTTATTTTTATTACAGTATTATATTGGCAAAATTACCTCCTATTGACTTCTTCTATGCCACCTCTATTGGGCAATTTTATTAATTAATTTTTTTTTTTTTTTTAATATATTTGGAACCTTTCACATTTAAGTTTCCCCCCCCCCCTAGTTCACATAATGAGAATGATTCTAGCTATGTAACTAGCTATGCCACCTCTCCCTTTCTCCCCTTTATTCTGTATTTTAAAGTTTACTTTTAATCTCATTTTTGCCATTGCAAATGAAGGCAAAGCTTTTTAAAGTATGTAAATTTTGCATTCTTCTTTTGTTTTTTTATTTTCCTATTCCACAATTCTCGTTTTATTATTATACAAATATCCCAAAATTGTTATATATTTCATATATTTCAGAATTATTCAACAGTGAAAATAACAAATAAAAAAAAAATAAAATAAAAGCTCATTTTCAAAATGCTTACTTTCATCCATTCAAATCCTTGAAGCTGGTAAGATCGCATCTTTCCTCCCGTTATCAAACTTGGCTGTTGCAATTTATCTTCACTTGATGTAGCATCTGAAGGTTGACCGCTTTCCATTTTTAATTTCTTTTTTTTTTTTTTTCAAGGAGGAAAAAAAAAAAAAGACAAACAAAAAAAAACTTTCATACCGATATAAATTTTTATTGCAATTATGTTAGAACATTTGCAGTTACAATCAATTTATTCGTTTATATAACTTTCCTTTAAGAATTGTACTTTTCTCTAAACAAGCCAGAATAATCTTTAATACAGTTATTAATGAAAGAAAAGTTTGACACCTTTTAACATCTCCACAAGTATCACAGAGTCAAGCTGAAAAGTATGTACTGCTTAAAATAAACCCCTCTTTGCCAGAATTACAGCATGTAATTTGCATGGGATAATCAAATTCAAGTGGTCCACAAAGTTCAAGTGAATATGCATCAAATCCTTGTGCAGAGCAATCTCTCTAGTTCAGAAAATGTGGCTGAACGTGGAAACCTAGAATGTACTCTTTCCTCCAAAATAACCCATAAAGGCTCATTTACATTAAAATCAGGGAACGGAGGAAGCTGGAGGAGATGATACACTTTCAGGATGGTACTTGTTCATACATTAGGGACTTTCCAGTTCCACACTGTATAGGATTTCAAATCTGAAAACCCAGCTGGCACTTCATCCACTGAAATTTCTCACCCCTAATGGGTACGAGCATCATCCAGAAAAAAATTTGTAGTCCAAAGACTGCTCAAAGTTTAACCCAGTATTTAAGACCTCATCTTAGTGACAGTGCCTTGTGCAAATACATGAAGTTGCATACATTTCAGACCATTCATGAAATTCACCACCCAATAAAATGATCAGCCTCCCTTATGTTGTAGAGGAAATATTAGCCAACCCCCCTCCCCCAAATTTGCTTGTTATTTCAAGAAAAATAAATTTTCATTAAAAATGATCTATATGCTTTTCAACAGTATTGAAATTCTACTAACAAGTTTAATAATAAACACATTTACATGTAAATTAATAAACCAATTCACTTAAGGAGTTTTTAGAAATGATCAATGCTTTTATTTTAGTATTTAAAACTGTTCAAAGTAATAAAACTGATTTAATACTATTAATAACATTTCTGCCATGTGATGCATTTGAATGTAGCACTTTTTAAATCCCCGAATGAGGCTCTCTTTAGAAATGGCTTCCAATGCAGACTGATCCATGTCCATAATAAACTTAGAGAAAGCTTTTATTTTTCCTGTTGGGTAAAAAGGGGATTACCTGCTCTCATCTAGTGTGTATATTTTTTTCTCAGATGATCTTTAAACTGTTTATTTACCACAACATCTAAAACACTGGAGTTGACATGTAATATTTTCTAGTATAATTACTAAGTTCACAATCAGTATTTTTGTTTTACTATTTCAGTGAAATGCTCCGTCACAGCATCCAAAACGAGCATTCCTCTTGTTTTTAATAAAGATTTCGGAAGTTTACACAAGATTTTATTATTCCAGTCAGTCATCAATTCATTTGTCATACCCATTAGCTTGGCTTATGCAGTGAAACACCCGAATTGCTTCCCGGAGCTAAAGATCAGAGTCTAAGACATCCACCCAAACAATCTTTTGGAAGGGAGGAAAAAAAAAAAATACTAAGTTTTATACCCCAGTAAATTGTGACATTCTATGTCAACCATGGGTGTCACATAGGCCTAACTATGGCGGTTGGTGCCATTAATATACATTTGTTTGTTATATTTTTGTTTTAGCAGTGTTTGTAAGTAATTATTTAAGAAGTATTTTTATTTGGGTTTGTTATTTTACAATTTATCGTTATTACAATGTTTTGATTTCATGTATGAACCTCTCTGTTGCTCCACGCTCACAGCTGAGCAACAGGGTGGGACATTGTTGTCACGGTGGCAACATTGTTCAGCTTTTTTTGGAATATAAAAAATGTGTTGTTCTTGGACAAGGAGGAGCAGAGAACGGGCGTGTTTTTTTGTTTTGCTTGATGCGATATAGTTTAAGACCGAGCGCGTGCAATAACATTCGAACACAGCATGTCTGTATATGGCAGTTGTCATTGAAACAAAGTTTTGTTCTAGCTGGCCCTTGTATTCAATGTAATCAATTACAGTGACATTTCTTTAATATAGTTGTTTATCGTTTAATGTTTACAATTTTATTAATAAAATGACTGAGGATTCATTCCTGTTTGGCGAATGTTTGCCGAATGCCTCTTGAAGTAGGAAAGAGAATTCAAACGCACCTGATGCCGAAAGTGACAGCGCCAATTGTCCACAGTGTCGGTTATGCAGCAAAGCCCTCCAGGCAGTGAGTGCTTGCGAAAACTCTGCAATTTGGTGAGTCTTTTTTGGATGGAAATTGCATAGTGTTAAGTGTTCATCGACCAGGGAAGGAGCCAGGAATTATATGCATTCGACATTGAGTGTTGGAAGGGAAACTAGTATAATAATTGTCTACCAGTATTGGGGTAAATTTCGGGACAAATTATCTCAGTTAAGCTTTGATGCTGTGAGTTGACTAAGACAAGTATTTTTAGCTGAGTGGGTCCTTCAGAGTTGTTTAAGCATCTGTCCATCTGTAATTAGTAATAAACGGCTAGTTAAGTAATGTGTAAATTACACACTGTATTCATGGCTTTAGTGATGGCATGGTATAGCTGAATAAAGCGTATATCTACAGAATCATTGGTGGTCGCCCTACCAAGCATCAAGCATTCATCAGTAGCACTGGTTTTAAGGGCAGAATAAGACTGGCGGTGCATGTAAATCAAGAGAGCAAGGCACTTGGAGATAGGGTGGTCATTGCTAAACATTAACTGTGTGATAGAAGGGTTGAATATAAGGGTTAATGTACCCTCCCCGGCTTATGGTATTATAGAAGTTGGCCAGCTAATATTAAACTATTTCTGTGGCAACCTTTAAACCCAAGACCATGGAACTTCAGCACGTATATGAGCATATTAGTACCGGTGTGGAAGACGTGTTGAGCATTTGTAGCACAGCTGGAGCCCTGGTGGCCCAGCTCTGTAACCCCCCCCCCCTTGTAAGGGTTGATAGTACATGAATACGGTGACTACAGCAGTCGGTATAAGAATACTGTGACGATAGTTATAGATGTTGGTATATGACGATAGTTGTGACGATAGTTATAGTGTGTGGGGGGGGGGGGGGTCAAAGTGTTACAAACTTACAGTACTTATACAAGTGATCGTAATAAGCATTTTATGTCCAATAAACTTTAGTCTGGAAATGCATAACTGATGAGTTAGAGAAGTGAACACATGCAGCCTTCACTGCAGTTACAGTTGCTGTTCAAACTGATGGCTTCCAACCTCAATGCATGTTTGGCATCTGCGGTGTAAGTTGTTGTACACTCTGTAGAGTGGCACTGGAGTGTCTTATGTCTTCAGCAGCTGCCACCAACGGTGCTATAAGATCCGCTTCTGACTCCATCGGGGTTTCATAAACGATGCTCTTTAAATGTCCCCACAAAAAGAAGTCAAGTGGGTTTAAAATCAGCCATGCCACTGGACCCCCTCGCCCAATCCATCGTTCACCAAATGTTTTGCCAAGGTAGTCCTGGGTCGAGTTTTTGGACTTGAGATTGCGGTTTAGTAAGCATCGCTCATACGTCAAAATTGCGTAAGATCAGAGCAATTACCATTGGAAAGCTTTGATATTACGCAATTTTGACGTATGAGCGATGCTTACTAAACCGCGATCTCATGTCCAAAAACTCGCCCCTGGACAGAGTGCGCAAAATAGGGTGGCGCACCATCATGCTGAAACCACATGTTGCGACAGGTGTCCAGAGATACATCGTCCAACTCTGGCAATACTTCTTGAAGAAAGATAAGTGGCTGCTGTGAGATGATGCGGTAGAATGTAAAGTCCAATAAGACTGCCGTCGACAATACCAGCCCATACATTCACTCCAAAACGCTGCTGGAAACACCTGGGCCATGTAGCATGTGGATTTAGGTGTTCCCTATGGTGCACGTTCCACCTATTGAAAACGTCGTCCTTGGAGAAGCATGCTTCATCGCTGAAGAGAACCTATCTGGGAGACACTGGTTCCCGCACATAACGTCGTAAGAACCATCGACAGAACATAACGCAAGGTGGACAGTCAGCTGGCCCCATGCTTGAACTCTGCCGATGGTATGGATGGAATAGCTGTTCGTGCAACACTCGCCAGACAGACTTGTGGTCTGTGACCATTGTGCCCGCAATAGCACGGCTACTTGCTGATGGAATTTCATGAATTCGACAAAGCACCTCGTCCTCGAATCTCAGGGTGCGATGGGTTCGGCCAGCACCAACACCTATACGATGCACAACAAAGGCTCCTGACTCACACAGATACCGTGTGCTGATTGCTGTCGATGTGGAAATCGCTCGTGATAAAGCCGGCAGGAAGCTCTTCTGTTCGCTTGCACTTCGCCGTACACTAATACCATGTCAGTGTACTCACCAAACGTGTAGCCAGCCATAATCTCAATCAGTCACTAATGACTGATTGCACAGTTCACGTGGAAGTAATTGGAAGTTAATTTGCATGCTCCTACAAGTTTGCTCACGTTGGTTGAGACCATTCATTCACAGGTGGAGTGGGTAGCAGGGTTCGATGGCGAGCATTGCGAATGAGCCACATCCACTTCTGTAACTCATCAGTTATGCATTTCCGGACTAATGTTTATAGGACATAAAATGCTTATTATGATCACTTGTATAAGTACTATAAGTTAGTAACCCTTTGACTATTACATCCTGTATATTTTGGTTGTTGCATTAATTTTTTTTGTAGGGGGCCCTGCACGAACATTCTTCTTTTGTATTTAAATATTAGTTAAGGTGGAAGGCATTACAAATTTTGTGTTTATTGTTACGAGAGTGTTCTTGTGATTCTTTGTCATCCCCAACCCCCGTCCACGCCCAAAACATTAAGGGTCTAAACATCACATGAAGTTTGCTGAAAACTTGTCGAAAACGTCATTTAATCTCAACAATTGCCGCCGATTTAATTGTAATCGCCCCTTTGAATTTAATGAACTGCTGGTGCGGAAATTCATAAATGACATAAGCAATTTAAATTTTGAGTTTTCGACATTTGCGATATGGAACTTTAAGTTTGTAATGATGCAAAGGATCACGCTAGATACTGTATGACCATCGAACCTGATACACCCTGTATGTGTGTGTATACAGGGTGTTTCAAAATTATGTACAATAAATTTAGTGACATATTCTTCAGGACAAAAGAAGACGAAAAAGTCCTATAGCACTTTGTCTGGAAACTATTTGTTTGCGAGTAATCCAATATCATACAGTAGGGAATCACGGTAGTTAGCGGACGATATTTTAGCAGTTCCAGCGTTTCGACCCAACACTAGGTTGAGTGGTTTGTTCCATTTAAACCTACTTTAGGGTTGTTCCATTAGTTGTGTACGGTTGTTTCCATTACTGTAGTTTCACTACTGTACATCCACTAGGAATATCAATTTCAGAACGTTTGCGTGCTTTGACATACGCATTACGATTTACGTAAAAAAAAGTCATGTACATATTCCAGTGCAGATACACTGACATGCACCTAATGTATGGTCTTGCGGACGGAAATGCTATGGAAGCAAGAAGACTCTACCAAGAACACTTTCCGAATAGACGTTTGCCAAATAACCGAACATTTGTATCTGCCGACAGACATTTGAGGGAGCGTGGTTTGAGGGACAAGGGCGGCCTGTAGCACATTCTCCGGATGACGAGGGTGTGATAATTGACATCATACATGATGAACCACAGACAAGCACCTGTCGTATTTCTTCCATGGTACACATTCCGCACTCATCTGTTTGGCGCATTCTTCACCGTCAGCTTTTGCATCCATACCACCTGCAACTGGTTCAGGCACTGAACCCAACGGACTATCCACACCGACAACGATTTTGCCAATGGACACAACGTCGTCATGCTGCAGACCCTAGTTGTCTCAGCCAGATACTTTTCACGGACGAAGCAACCTTCACCCGGACAGGAATCGTAAATTCTCACAACCAGCACCATTGAGCAGATGCTAACCCGCATGTTACCAGAGCTCGAGAGCATCAAGAGCGTTTCTCCGTGAACATTTGGTGTGAATTGTCGGAAATAACTTAATTGGCCCTTATGTGTTGCCGCCACGATTGACTGGGCGAACGTATCTTTTGTTTCTGCAGAATGCATTGCCAGAATTACTGGAAGATGTTCCTCTTTTGATAAGATCTAACATGTGGTTCATGCATGATGGCGCTCCAGCACATTTCAGCCATGTTGTGCGAGCACACCTTAATGCTGCATACACGAATCGGTGGATAGGTCGAGGTGGACCGGTAGCCTGGCCTGCAAGATCACCCGACCTTAATCCCTTGGACTTTTTTCTGTGGGGTCATGTGAAAACGATCGTATACAGCACAGAAGTTCCTAACATTATGGATCTGCGACAACGAATTGAAAATGCATGCCAAACCGTTCGTAATGCTGGCAACGAACTCTTCCATGACATCAGACGGTCGCTCATGCAACGAGCCGAAGCGTGCATGCGAGCTGGTGGCGGGCACTTTGAACAATTCCTGTAATTTGGAGCCACGGGTTTAGTTGGCTGTATCGCGTAAATAAATCGTTTCCAGACAAAGTGCTATAGAACATTTTCGTCTTCTTTTGACCTGAAGAATATGTCACTAAATTTATTGTACATAATTTTGAAACACCCAGATGGAATAGCCCAATCTGCATTAAATTTGGAGCATTTGCATATCATGGGTCAGAAAAGAAACCATTAGATTTTCAGGTCAATACAATGCGTTTTATTGTCACATTAGTATCGGGTGAAACCACCGTGGGATGCAATTACAGCCTCTAAACGTCATGGCATTGAGTCAAACAAGCTCTGAATAAGGGCCTGGGGAATGTCCTGCCATGCTCTGTCTACACAGGTATACAATTCATCCACAGTTGCTGCTGCAGGAGTCTGACGAACCAATCGATGAGCAACCCTGCCCCACACATGTTCGATTGGGTACATGTCTGGTGAACGAGCAGGCCAGGGGAACAAGGGCGTCTGATGTGCTTGGAAAAAGGCGAGGACATTTCTGGCCACATGCGGTCGGGCATTGTCCTGTTGGAATACAGCGCCTGGAAGGTTCTGCAGGAAGGGGATGACCTCGGGTTGCACAACTTCCCTGATGTACCGGTCACTGTTCAGATTGCCATGGATTCTGATCAGACGGGAACGGCCATGGTAACTGATTGCATCCCACACCATCACCCCTGGCGTTTGTCCTGAATGACGCTGCAGGATGCATTCTGGAAGGTCGCGCTCGCCACGATTTCTTCTGACTCGTATCCTGCCGTCATGGTGCTGCAAGTTAAACCTTGACTCATCCGAAAACAACTTGTTGCCATTCAGCTTGCCACTGTTGGTGTTGATGGGCCCATTGCAACCTGAGGCGCCGGTGGTTTTGAGTCAAAGGAATCCGCAACAATGGTACTCGTGCCATCAATCCTCTGGAAATCAGTGCTAGCAGACATTGTCCTGCCTACTGTAGCACCCCACTGTTGTGCTAACACTGTGGAAGTGGCTGTACGATCTGCTATACACATGCGATAGAGGTGTCTGTCATCTCGCGGTGTCGTCGTGCTGGGTCTTCCTGAGCCTGGTCTTCGGTGTGCCCTGTTCTCTTCGCTCCACTGCCTCCATGCACGCATACTTGTCGTTGCATTACGTCCTACACGAGCAGCAATGTCACGATACGACCATCCCGCTTCACGCAGACCAATTATGCGTCCTCTTTCAAAGTCTGTCAGCTGTTGATATGGTACTGTTCGTCGTCGTCGAGGCATGGTGTTCTTTCAAGCAATTACTCTGAAAATCTAATCATTTATACTCTGACCCATTGTATGCAAATATTGCAAATTGCATATGGATTAGACCATTCCATCAGGGTGTTGCGATTTTTATAAACAGTAGTGTATATATATATTGTATAACACCCCTCCAGGACATGACAAAATATAATAGATTTGGAAAAAAATTTTTCCTTGTGTAGCTAAAGTGAAAGGTTTTCGAAACGACTCAAGGTGAAAAATTTAATGACACTGATTGCGTTATTTAGAGCTATGCCTTTGTTCCGAACAAATTGTCATGTGTTTTTTGGAATTCGTTTAAGTTATCCTCAGTGTTTCTGAAGAGGAAAGAGAAATCTAACGTTTTGTTTTGGAAAATTGGTAAAAAGCAGTTAATATTTTAATTCTATTTCTTTTTGTCGTCGATAGTGTTGTAGTAACAATGAAAAGGATCGATAACGTTGTTGTTTGTGTGTTGCCACATTGTTTCACCCCTCGCAGCCCGTGCCTCGCTTTGCGAGCAACGTTGGAATGTGGAAACGATTTGAAAAAATTTTTTTCTACTGTTAGTTATTCACTTGGTTCCAGTCTCATCACTTTCTCTCATCAAGTCATCCAGCCATGGTTGACATGGATCCAGCTTCTTGATGTCGATGTGTGAAAGATTCAGCTCAGTAATTATGGAGTTTGTCTCTAGGAAGCCCACAATGCACTCTTCAATTGTCAGCATCATGTAAACCAAACGATCTACAGCCTAGTGCGAGCAGCAACCCTCATCACGACAATGGAGAAAGAAAGCTGGCTGCCTGCTCAGGCAAGAAAAGCCTACGAGATCGGATTGACGCTCAATATACAACCTGCCTGAGCTTTCAAAATGGAGACCCCACTTCTACCCGTAATGAAAATCACTATGAAATAAATAGGAAGCCCAATGCATCGGTTCAACACCACCGAGAAGCAGATGAGTAATTGATTTGTTGATAATAAATTGTCTAAAAATCTTATGTGGATAATGCTGATGATTAACTTAAGAATAAAATAAAACTTTTTCCACAACGAAACAGGAATTGAACAAACATAAAAAGAAAAAGACAGAAAATAAAATGAAAAAATACAACCCGAGTCTGTAAGCGCTTTTCGAAAGCTTTGCTTTCATCATTCAGCAGCCAAGGAGCACCTTGAGATAACTTGAGAAAACTGACTTGGAATAGAACAAGCTGAGTATTTATAACGGACAGAAGCCAATCAAGACAAAAAGATCCAAGTGAAATTTATTGATTGGGTAAGTGCGTCGCCCATTTGATCAACGGTGACTCGCTAATAGGGCTCCTATCTAAGTTAAGTAATAATTTTTTATCTGTTTTTTGAATTGCTAAGCTTTCGAAGGCGTCCAGAAGGTATTTCTTGTTTATTGACTCAATAAGTTTTACATTATTTAGTAAGAATTCATGTCCTGTATCTAAAGAGTGTTTGGCTATGGATGACTGATTCCATCTGCCATATCTTGTGTGTCTCAGGTGTTCTTCGAATCTTGTTTCAATATTACGGGAAGTTTGTCCTGTGTACATCATGGGGCATTGGCAGCATCTGGCTTTCTATATTCTTGATTTCTGTAGTGGTGGAACCTGGTCCCTTGGGTTGGGTAATAAATGCCTGGTCTGGTTGGGATTGCTAAAAGATAACGAAATATCAAAAGATTTTAAAACAGAATTGAGGCCTTTGATTAATGATTTGTTGTAAGATAAGGATATGACTACCTCTATTTTTAGTCCAGTTGAGGGTAGTGATTTCGTCCATGAACCTCTTTAACTTCCTCTTCCTGACCAAATCGGTGATAGTACGTGTGCTATAGCCGATTTTAACTGCAATATTCTGGATCAAGGAAATCTCTTTTTTGAATGAGGATTGATCTAGTGGGAGATTAATAGCTGTCAATTATCGAAACGAAAGTGGACATTTTTTGATTCCAAGGGTGGCTGGAATCGCTTGGTATGTAATTCAAACCGTTAGTAGGCTTCCGGTATACCTCAAATGATAGTAAATCATGGTTTCTGATGACTAGGATGTCAAGGAAGGGCAACCTTTGATTGTTTTCCAACTCAAAAGTGAATTGAACGGACAGAAAATAACTTAATATGTTGGACAAAAGTGTTGACATAGCAAGCATTGGTGTCAAAAATTGTGAAGGCATCGTCCATGTATCTGAACCAGCAATTGGGAAAGTAAAAACCAGAATATTTCAGGATATCCTCAAAACTTTTAAGAAAGATTTCAGCCAAAATAGGGCTAAGGCAAGAGCCCATCAGTGTACCACCCACCATTTTGTAAACTTTCCCATTGTATTTAAAAATATTATCGGTACATAACCTCGTTAGACTTAAAACATTCGTTGTGTATGTTTTTAGGAACTTTGTTCTTTTTCAAAATATTAGTTAAAAAGTTTATAGTTTCAGGTATAGGGATGCTAGGGAACAAGGAGACAATATCGAAGGATACCAAAATTTTTATCGAAGGAGACAATATCGCCGGATACCAAAAGGTATCCAGAATATTGCAGTTAAAAATGGCTACAGCTCGCGTAGTTTCACCGATTTGGTCAGGAAGCGGAAGTTAAAGAAGTTCATGGACGAAATCACTACCCTCAACCAGACTAAAAATAGAGGGAGAGTCATACCCTTACCTTACAACAAATCATTAATCAAAAGTCTCATTTCTGTTTTTAAATCTTTTGATATTTCGTTATCTTTTAGCAATCTCAACCAGACCAGGTATTTATTACCCAACCCAAAGGACCAGATTCCACCACTACAGAAATCAGGAATATACGAAGCCATATCTTCCCAATGTCCCATGATGTACAAAGGACAAACTTCCCGTAATATTGAAACAAGTTTCGAAGAACACATGAGACACACAAGATATGGCAGAAGGAATCAGTCATCCATAGCCAAACACTTTAGATACTGGACATTAATTCTTATTAAATAATGTAAAACTTATTGAGTCAATAAACAAGAAACACCTTCTGGACGCCTTCGAAAGCTTAGCCATTCAAAAAACAGATAAAAAATTATTACTCAACTTACATAGGGGCCCTATTAACGAGTCACCGTTGATCAAATGGGAGACGCACTTACCCAATCAAAAAATTTCACTTGGACCTTTTTGTCTTGATTGGCTTCTGTCCGTTATAAATACTCAGCTTGTTCTATTCCAAGTCAGTTCTCTCAAGTTATCTCGAGGTGCTCCTTGGCTGCTGAATGATGAAAGCAAAGCTTTCGAAAAGTACTTACAGACTCAGGTTGTATTTTTTCATTTTATTTTCTGTCGTTTTCTTTTTACGTTTGTTCAATTCCTGTTTCGTTGTGGAAAAAGAGTTTTATTTTATTCTTAAGTTAATCATTGTTAATAATTATTCAATTCTTATTGTTATTTCAAGTTCCTATGTTCTTCAAGGTTCTAATGCATGAATATACTACTGCCTTAAGTAATTTCTTTCCCTAGAAAACCAGACGCTGTTTGACGTTTTCTTTTCTTTTCTCACTCCGTGTAGGTATAAGACAACCACAGCACACGAATTTAAGATTGATCAACGAATCGGACTCTGCAAAAGTGGACATTAATTCCCCTATCGACGCCAAGAAACGTTAGCTGTTTTTGCTAGAGAAATGTCGCCAGCACTAGTTATAAAAAACGTTATGTCATTGTTTCAGAAACAGCTCAGAAAAATATATCAGCCTTACAATTAACGGTCAAGCCTTAAGCAAAACTTAGAGAGAATAACTAACAGTGTTACTGAATCCAGGAATTTAAAGATTTTCCTTAAATATTTAATCTTCTGTGATACCTTTATGGAGTTTTAATCTTTGTGTTATCCATTTATTTACCGTAACCCTCATTGAATAAAATCAATGATTAATGATAATTTCCGACGCAACATGAACTGCAAATGGACTAAAAATGATATACTAGCATGTATTGCCGAACTGTTATTTAATTAATATGTAAATCAGGTCTGTACTACTTTTATTCTCAAATCAAGTTTAATTTGTGAATAAAGTGGAAGTTGCAGTTTTTTTAAAATCATTTTTATTCATGTTACTGCTTCAACATGGCCACTTGACTCTATTTATGGGAAGAACTTACCTTAGAGATTCGGGGAAGGGCGTTACAATAGATAAATGTTTAATTGAAAGAGAAATCTTTACCTTTTTAAGTTGTGTTCCTGAATCAAATTCATATTTCCTCTTCTTAGATTCTTATAGCAAACATGGAATGAAGAAAGAAAAAAATGAGAGACAACAAATAAACCAACAAATATAGAATAGTATTTCAATCTTGGACTGTGACCCACCTCTTAAGATTATTACTCAACAATGTAAAAGACTGGTGAAAATTTAAATTAAAAAATATATATAATTGGCATGTTAATTTATTTTGTTTGCATTTTAATCCATGTTTTACTTTCTTATACATAGTATAAGGAAGTATTGTAATCACGAAAAATTTCGACCTCCAGATTTTTACTGATCTTCACGTTTTAGGGTCCCTAGATTACGAAAAAGTGATTTCTGGAAAATGTCTGTGTCCACAATAGCATCCAAACGGCTAAAGCTATCGAGACCAAACTTTAAACTTACGATTATAATCTTCTTCGGGAGGTCTGATTAGTTTTCCATTGGAATCGGTGAATCGTAAGTATCAGTTTACTCCAGCGCCAAAATATAAATTTTGAAATATCTGGTTAAATATTGCGTTTATGAAAATTTTGTATGGACTAAAAAGTATTCCAATTTCGATTATAAACAACTTTTGTTAAGAAAATTTTTCAAAATTCCAACCGGAAGTACCAGTTTTACTCTTATCAAAATCCAGTTTTTGGCTAATTCAGGCGAAATAAGACGGTATAGGAAAATTTGTGAAGTATACAAAAGTGTTTAGAAGCTAATTTGAAGTAACTTTTATTCACAAACTTTTTTAAAATTTCTTTCGGAAGAAGATTTTTTAGACAGTTGTTTATTTTTTTTCTGCATTTAGATCAGGTCATTTATGTAAAAGAAAGTCGGGTGGTGACCACACCTCTTTTTTTTGTATTTTATATTACGTTTTTTCTTTTTTTGAATATGTTATAATTTACTTATGCTTTTGACTTATACCTGTGATATCAGTGGTTGTCAAATTTTTCTTATACAGGGTGAGGCAGCGTTCATAGTAGGATATTAAAAGCACACCATTAGGATGTAAATGCAATTTATGTTAATTTATCTCCTATGTTAGTTAATAGTTAATGGTATGCCATTTACAAATGTTTAAGTCATTGAGCATTGCATGGATTACTTTTTGAATATGACTCCTGTCAAATGATGCCCCCTCTGCACAACACATTCATCTAGACGGCGTTGGAAGCTTTCCATAACTCGGCGTAACGTATTCCCTGGGACATTGTCCATGGCAGTTCTGATGCGATCCTTCAACTCAGGAATGGTGGCACAATGTGTTCGGAAAATTTCTTGCTTGAGGTAGCCCCAAAGGAAAAAGTCTGCACATGAAAGATCAGGTGATCGAGGCGACCAGGAGATATCACCATAACGAGAAATTACTCTCCCCGGAAAGGTCTGTCGCAAGAAAGCTATGCAAATTCTGGCTATAAGCGAGATCGCTCCGTCTTGTTGAAACCACAATTGGTCGATATCCACATTCAACATTTATTCCAATAATCATTATTCCAACGCCACTTAGATGAATGTTTTGTGCAGCGGGGACATCATTTGACAGGACTCATATTCAAACATTAATTAACCCAATCAAATATTGACTTACAAATTAACAAATGGCATACTTGCAACTACTATTTGACATAAAGAGCAATAAATAAAAAGCATTTATTTCTTACTGGTGTGCTATTAATATTACGCTATGAACGCTGCTGCACCCTGTACAAATAAATAAAATCTAGTATGTGAGTGAATTTTTTTTATTAACAAAAACAGAAAAATTTTAAGCAAATCATTATGTCTCTTTATTGTTTGTTGCGATTCATTTTTGAAAAACCCCTGGTGCAAAGGATCTACAGTTGAATCTTTCATGTGCATGAATTTTTTATCCTTCCATAAATTGACTAGTGATATACAGTAACTCTGCAAAATCAGATTTAGCTAACAGAAATTGAATAAAAAATGTTTTTTATAATATCCAACGTAATTTAAATTTTTTATAATATCCACAAGCCTTTGTAGCCATCTTTCCTTAATCACCAGCCCTATCATTGCATCATCAAATGGGATATATAACATGCTCGAAAACATTTTGTATCAAACTAGATACAGTATATAGAACAAACAAAGAACTTCAATGTCCTCAGAAAAAAAGTCCTCTAGCCAAAACAACCTTGCCAGCCAAGCACTGGATCTTCCTATCCTATCCACCTAGAAACATATGTAGCATTCAGGGAAATACGAACCACACAGGTGAAATGTAAGGGTGCCCTATCATGTTGAAACCATATTTATCACAACAGATGGCACCACCGTAGAACAGGCATTGGCCAACGAGAAGTTTGCCTTCTCACATGGGCGGCTGGGAGAGTTCCCTGGGATATACAGGGTGAATACAAAAGTCTGAACCCCCCCTTTTATTTTTTGAACTGAAGCAGATATGTCAATTTTGATGAATCCAATGAATAGGAAGTTGTGGGTGGCCTATCCCATGGTGCACTTTTCATAATCCCAAATATGCAAATTAGGAAACATTCAAAATTTATTTCAAAAACCGTAAGGGATAGAGAAAAAAACCCAATTGCAAACTTGTTCAGCATAAAAAAAACAAACAAAAAAAAAAAAAAAAAAAAATCATCCAAATTGGACCAACCAATCACCCACAATCACCATAACACAATTGGGCACGGAACCTAACTGACGCCAAAACATGCCTTTTATTTGCTTTTCGGCATGAAAGTGAATGTGAGTATGGTAATTTATGTTAATTTTTTGATTTGCATGCTTTACATGGTGGAATATCAACATTCAGTTTTCCTTGGCAGTGTGACTGTTTGTAAGCTATAAACAGTTCATTACGTGATTGTGGGTGATTGGTTGGTCCGATTTGGATGATTTTTTTGTGTTTTGTTTGTTTTTTTATGCGGAACAAGTTTGCAATTGGGTTTTTTTCTTTATCGCTTACGGTTTTTGAGATAAATTTTGAATGTGTCCTAATTTGCATATTTGGGATGATGAAAAGTGCACCATGGGATAGGCCACCCACAACTTCCTATTCATTGGATTCATCAAAATTGACATATCTGCTTCAGTTCAAAAAATAAAAGGGGGGTTCAGACTTTTGTATTCACCCTGTATAAGCAGGATGCATGTGGAGGAAAGCAGGCAATCAGACACTGTGCTCCCACTAGAATTGACAGAGGGTAGGGTGACAATTGCAGCACGAGGGCAACATGCAGTATCAATGCATCTCATGGGGAAGGGAGACGAGAGGCAGGGGCAAGGCTCAAAGTGGAAGGAAATTATATATATAGAGACCCATTATATTAGGAAATTCAATACATGTACTTTATTCCTTAATAAAACATAATAAAAATATAAGGCAATTCTTCTATGTTTAATTTTAAACCATTCTTTTACTGCAAATGAGAAAATTTCATTAAATAAATCTATATCAGTTTAATTTAATACATAGTATATGTTTGTGTTTCATCTTTCAGTGCATTTCTGTGGGTTGTTTTTATTAATTTGAGAGAAAATTCTTTCCACTGCCGCAGTACTTAATGGAATGACTAACAGATTTTCGCTAAACTAGGAAAGAGATTTATTAATTCCTGATTCACAAGTTTAGATCCATAAAATAGATCTGACGATCGCTTTTAACGATCTGTCTTCCATTTTTAAGTTTTTTCCAACTATTTAGGATATGCCTGACGTTGTAGATGGGCTAGGTGTCATGACAGTTGATAGGCTTTCCTTTTCTATCAGCTTCACATCCATATTTCACAATTGCTGAAGTTATTGCAAAGAAAGCAAAATTTTTCAAGATGTCCTCATAACTTTTCAAAATGAATGTAAGAAGCATTAATCTTTTCAAGGTGAACAGAACAACTAGAGAGAAATTGGGTTAAACAGCAATTTGCTGCGTAAACCACTGGGAAAGTTCATATAATGAGGATAATCAGCAAGTTCAGTGCCTTCAACTGCTGATGGTGTAAAGAAGTTATGTTCAAACTGGTCCACCACTAACAAGGGAATCCCTCGAACATGTATGTCACAGATTTCCACCAAATTGAAATATGTTACTCATCTGAAGCTACTATAGATGCTTGCAAAATAAGAGTGCGAAATTGTGTTTCTTTCAAAATAAACTGTGAAAACGAAACAATTTCAGCATACATAGCCATACAAGGACTCCATTGTTAAAGCGGTTAAGCTATGTGGGGTTCCCTTGTAAGTTTGCATTGGCCTGTGCGTTTCAAACTGCTATAACTTTTAAGCATACTTCATTAAGAAGACCTAAGTCAGTGAAGGCTCCTATCAAACCAAGAACACTGGTAGCATGACGTGATAAAATAAGGCAACTTGTGAGTTTCTTTTTAAAGGTGACCAAAAGTTGAACAAACTGGTGTAAAGGATGTGGATGGTTGTCGTGCAGGACATTCCAGAAAAGGTCACGATGCATTCCAATTCTGGAGCAATTGAGAGCTTGATTTAACATGATCGCTGAAATCTGGCTCCTGACAACTACATTCGACTGGGTCCATAATATAGTAATAGTCCAAGGTAAGTAGGGTATATGGTATGCTCGATTGGGCAGTTTCTCCCAGTGCTCACAAGATGGCAAGAGCATCGATGACATCAGCCAGAACCTGCAAAATGTAAATACTCCATAGGCACACATGCTTTAAACTAAGAAAAACAGATCAAATTTTGCAGACGATTATTTTAATAATGCCTGGAACAAATTGCACAGTTGAAACATGCTTCTTCCCAAATTCTTCTTGATTAATAAAAAAAGTCCTAGATATGAATTTTAGGGTTTAATAAATGTAGACAAGAGAATGGTGAACCAAATTAAAAGATTTTCCAATTTTCAAGATGAAAGTTCACAAATTACTCTACCCAAATATTTTCAAAATCAAAGTCAATTGTATACCTGGAAAAACTCAGTCAAATAATTACAGAGTTGAAAGAGGAGGTTAAAACCAACATCCCCTTATTTTTGAAGGGTAAACTGATCACGAAAAAAAAAAACTGAATCGAACTGATCTTATTTTCGGGTAAACAATTTGCAGAAAACCAAAATAATCCATATATACGAGGCATGTTTTTAAAGTAAGTACCGTTTTGCGATTCCGCCGCCGCAGCGCTACGGTCGGCGTTCCGCGCATGCGCGCTGGTTAACTACATCTCTGGTCTACGCACTGACGCCATTACAGTCTGATTCTTCATTGTATACGTTGTTTACTGAGTGTTTAAGATGCCTCCGACAATCGTGAGTCCCGCCGATTGTGAAGTACGAGCTGTTATACGATTTCTTAGTGCTAAAGGCGTAAAACCGATCGATATTCATCGTGAGATCTGTGAAGTGTACGGACAAAACATTATGAGTGATGGAATGGTAAGGAAATGGGTGAGAGCATTTAAAGATGGCCGCACAAATGTGCATGATGAAGAACGGAGTGGGCGTCCTTCGGTCGTTAATGAAGATTTGGTGCAGAAAGTGGACGAAAAGGTGAGAGAAAACAGACGCTTTACAATTTCATCATTGTGCGACTGCTTTCCTCAATATTCTCGTAGTGTTTTGTATCGCATTGTGACCGAGAACCTGAATTACCGGAAATTGTGTTCACGTTGGGTTCCAAAAATGTTGACGGATTTGCACAAAACCCAACGTTTAGGCAGTGCATTGACTTTCCTTGAGCGGTACCACAATGAAGGTGAAGATTTTTTAGACCAAATTGTTACTGGTGACAAAACATGGGTGGCCTACGTCACACCAGAATCGAAACAACAATCCATGGAATGGCGACATTCATCATCACCCAAAAAAGTGAAGTTTAAGCAAACAATTTCTGCCCGGAAAATCATGTGCACAGTTTTTTGGGACAGAAAAGGAGTATTGCTAGTGGAGTTTCTGCCTCGTAATGAGACAATCAATGCAGCGTCTTATTGTGAGACATTGAACAATCTGCGTCGTGCAATCCAGAACAAAAGACGTGGCAAGTTGAGTAAGGGTATCGTTTTGCTGCATGACAATGCCCGTCCACATGTGGCTAATCGGACCAAAGATCTCATCAAATCTTTTAAATGGGAAACTCTAGATCATCCTCCATACAGCCCTGATCTGGCGCCCAGCGACTACCATTTGTTCCTGCACTTGAAGAAACACCTGGGTGGTCAGCGTCTTCAAGACGATAACGAAGTCAAAACATTTGTGATACAGTGGTTAACAAGTCAGGCGGCAGAATTTTATGAGGAGGGTATTCAAAAACTGGTGCCACGTTATGACAAGTGCCTCAATATTCACGGAAATTATGTAGAAAAGTAGATTAAGGTACAGGCTTTCATGTAAAAATAAAATTATTGCGATATCTTTGCACGTCTTTTTTTAATTCCAAGACAGTACTTACTTAAAAAACATGCCTCGTAGATAAAATAAAATATTATAAAAAGGATTACAAACTTCACTTTATGCATTAACATCATGGACTGAGCATCTATCTTATGGAGGCCTGGTGAAGCCATTGTCGAAATAAATCAACAATCTTTTCTAGTTCACTGAAAAAAATCTTTCCACAGACCAAGGGGGGTTTCATTAAAACTCAATTTAATACTTTATTTCCTTCATATTCTGCATATTTCCCTTATTATCATTATTACTTATTGTGTTGGAGAAATACAGTGAAACCTCTATTCTCGACCACCTCTTTAACACGACCCCCTCTTAACTCGACCACTTTTTCTTGGCACGGAATTAATGTCTCATAGGTATAATGCATTTTTTCCCTCTTTAATCCGACCACCTCTTTACTCGACCAACGACCACCCATTTCAGGCACCAACCATCAATATACCCTCTTTAAACCGACCAGTAGACATGGCAAAATCGAGTCAAGATTGCCATGACTTGATTTTGCCATGTTTACTGGTCGGTTTAAAGAGGGAACATCAATGATTGGTGCCTGAAATGGGTGGTCGTTGGTCTTGGGATTGAAGCGTTAATAAATGCTACTTCCTCTAATTTAAAGAGTATGCTCATTTTTTTGTAGGAGGAGTAGGAAACTGAGCATTGTTCAATCTGATTCTTTGCTTTGTGTATCAGTGGCATTCACTCACACTACTGCTTTATCTTACAGTTAGGAAGAGCTCAACATGTGATTGCAGTTGAGAATGCACGTGTTGGGCTCACTTTACATCACTTTCACTATTCACATCACATTTCAATTTCTTGCCTGCTATTGTCACCATGTCAAAAAGGAAACTTTGTTTTTTATCGCTACAAGACCAAGTCAAAACTTGCTGCATTTGTTTGAAGAGGTGAAAAAAGAATATCAACAAGTTACAGTACGTAAAATGTTGAGCAGAAAAAAATAAACTTCAATGTTGCAGTTTTTCAACAAAGAATAGGGGAAATTTTTGATCCAATAATTGGGATCATTTTTATTGCTATTTAATTATACATGTATTAGGTATTACGATTTTGTTTTCACGTATTGTTTATTTTGAGTAGCCACATTACTGCATAAAGTTATGAAAATTTCATTAAAATTCATTATTATAACTTTAGTCCATTATGCAAATCACTAAAATAATAAATGAAACCAAAAGAGTAAGCTTTGTATATCATCAGATTATATCCTTATAATGTTAAACAATTGAGACAATGAAACTTTATAAATTACGCTTCCCCCCCCCCCAATTCTTTAAGAAGACCACCTCTCCAAACGACCACTATTACGTGGAACCATTGCTGGTCGGCTTAAAGAGGTTTCACTGTACTTCCTTGTCATTGCTTATTGCCGAGATGGCATTATGATATTACTTCCTTTGTTTGTGTGTGTACTTTAATTCTGTGTGTACATTTTTAGTCGTTATCGTTATGTTGAATAGTTTTCTTGCAATAAAGAGCCTCCCACTCAACATGTTTGTTTGTTTGATTGCTTTTTATATAGTTAATAAAGTATTTGCTTCTTATGATGAATTTGAAGCCAATATATCAGCTCATGCATTCTGGTGATTGCTTTGTGACGTTCCCCCTCCTACCTACTGTAAAAGAACCTACTAGATACAGCTTATCGGCGAAGGGTGCTTGTCAGGGGTTCGGGACGGATAGTAGAGGGTGGACAGAAAAAAAAGTTCAAACATTTATTTTTTTAAAACAAAAACAACTTTTATTAGACTAAACCCTTTAATCAAAACATACATATTATGCTTATTACTACTTTTAACACTCACTGCACTGGTGTCTTAACCCCAACCGAAATATCTCTAAATTCCCCAAAGGTAAACAGCCCACATATCTTAACTGAAATTCATTGGCCCTTAAATACTTAGTATTCATATGTTTACATAACATCTGCATAACTGTATCATCCTTTAACTTGTTACAGAGGGCTATTAGTCAGGAAGGTGTGGCTATGAGCACTTACCAGAATCCAGCATGAGCTGCACCACCACTAGGAAATCAGGTGGGAGGAGCTCAGAAGTTTTGGATCTAGGCCAGAAGCCAGGCCCCTATATCTCCATTGACGTTTTCTGACACTCTGTGATTCCTTTATTTTAGTCAAGGAAGGGGGAACACAATTAAACCTTCCTGGGAGACCGACTCTGACACCAAGCAAAACCGCTCTGTGAATGGGTAGTCGCAGGAGAAATCGGACTGCGCGTTCGTAGTGGTGTCCCGATAAAGACTACGCCGCTCACCACACGCTTAACTCCCTCACCCTCTTACACACTCGGCTGGGATTGCACCGCAACCAAATTGGCTGGCCATTCCATTCTCATTAGCAACTTCGATCAAAAGATCAGCAAAACCAAACAATGCTTAAAACTATGTCAGAACAATTACAGATGCAGATGGAATTAACAAGAAACAATGTGAACTACAACTGTTTTTCTAAGCTTGCCGAGGCGCAAGCGTGCCACACATCGGACGCCGAGGATTAGGTCAGCCATGTGGGTGGCAATTGTTCAGCTATCGCACAACACAACGTCCTCGCGCAGTAGCACTGACATCCACTAAGGCTCTTAAGTTTGACTTCTGGCTGAAATGCAGACTAGCACTGTCAACGACGAACGGGGCTGACAAGGTCCGGCGGCCGATTGTAGAGCGCAGAGCGTCAGCGAGAAACAAAAGACGAACGTTCATCCACGAAAAAAGAAAACATCCGACTGATTATTAAACAGTTTCCACTTTTAAGTTTACCACAAATCTTTACTAATTGCTGATGCAATAACTATTCAATAACTGTGCAAAATTCATTGTCAAACAGCAAAAAACATCAACCCATTGGGGCTAGCGATCGAACATCGACTTTGCTTACCCAAGCTGCTGCCTCGCACAACGACAGCCTCAGAACAACACGCTCATAACTAAAAACATAACATGTTTATCAACAATGCCTCTTCAAGAGGCTGATATTATCTTCTTAGAAATCCACTAAAACGACAATATCAGCTCTCGACAACAATAGTGAACGCTGCGGCATCGCCATAACGCGACAGCGATCGCTACAACAGAGTGAATAAAAAAAAACAAAGTGAAGTAAAATAAAAATGCAATAATTAAGAAGACGGACCTAATTAGCAAAACACATAATAAAAAAAACCACTACAAGAATCACGATTATAAGTTTAACACTTTATTTTGCTGGGCATATGTGACATCCATTGACATGACATGTCACAGCTTCGAGCATAAAAATAGATACAGGCGGCAAAGCCTCTTGTTCCATGGAACCAGAATTAGGTCGCATGCATGGGCATACTGATACCCTTACACACTAATCTGCCAAGCCTAAGGTGTGATGTGATAAGAAGGTTGTTCCTTCTAGCATAGAGATCGAAGGGGTAAGGTTTATTTCGCATGGCATAATGCGAAACGAAATATTCGAGCATAAAACTAGAGATAGAAACGAAATGGTATACTCTTGGTCAGCTTATGGTTCCACCCAAAGATATGAGAAAAAAATAAAGTCCTTAACATGTATTAACTAGCTTACAGAATTAGATGTAAATTTCATGGAAATAATATTAATAAAGTAAATAAATAAACAGTTCAAAACAGCCAATCCAATTATGGCCAATACAATAGTTTTTGAACTATTTATTTATTTATTTTATTAATATTATTTCATGGAATTTATACTAAAAATACAATAGAATATACATCTAATTTCCATTAAACATTCAACTAAATAATTATTTACAGAATGTATATATTAAACAAATTATAGCATGTATTAAATGGGTTAATAGTGAAAATTTAATTTTAAATGAGTTCTTATTAATATCATTATAACATTTTTGTATTTTTTCACAATGTTAGAATAAATATTAATTTTTTATTTTATTTTAGAGATTAAACAATTTTATCTTGTTTTTTTCTTCTTTTTATTTCAATATTTTTATTAGAATTTTCGTTGGAACATTTTGTGCTTTTGGATAGAGGATATCGTTTTTTAATTGATTTTTTTTATTTGGATAAAATATGTGAATAAATTAAAAGAAATATTTACATAAAATTAGGCTGAATTATTAAAAAAAAATTAAATTTTTATTTTAAACCGATCATAAACCCCGTAATATTGTACAGTCTCATTTTTAAATACAAAATAACGTAATAATGACGCTTAATAAGAAATAATATTGTAAAGTATAATTAATTATGATTAAATATTAGGCAAACTGCATTTAAAAATGAGTGGGATCAGTAACATAATCGAATAAAGCTAAAATAATATGTAATCACAAGTCAACCCTATGCCAACAAAGGAATGTTTTGCCCTATCACAGGTGATCCACAAGGTAATTGATTTTGGTGCCACTGGCTTCCCTTTGCAATGAATAGGGTGACCCCCTCTATTTTTATGCTCGAAGGGTGATTGGTATTCAATCTTACAATATCCTACCACGGCATCCAATATCTCCTTCCAGGGCGTGTATGGCCAGAGGCCGACGAGT
Organism: Rhysida immarginata; assembly: GCA_023313115.1. Taxonomy (NCBI): domain Eukaryota; kingdom Metazoa; phylum Arthropoda; class Chilopoda; order Scolopendromorpha; family Scolopendridae; genus Rhysida; species Rhysida immarginata. The sequence goes on from JAHWFO010072569.1 coordinate 690,303, forward strand.
TGGGTCCCTGGAGGAACCTGGATTGACAACAGCCAGGGTTGGGGGGAGGGGTGAAGACCGTGGGTCACTGATGGTCGCCCATTCAGTGACTAGCCGTGCCTGACGTTGCTAAACAATAAATTTTTAAACGTGTAATGTAAATCAATTCCTTACTTGAACTGTGCCTGAAGTGATTACGAAACCAATCAATCTTGGAAAACAATGCTCGTGAAAAGTCTCGTAATGGAAATTTGGGCAGCTTTTCCATGGCTTTCAAGTGAAACAAGAGTCACATTTCGTCTCTGGCTGACATCACAGCAATCGAGCATGCTTTACATTGCACTTACTTTGGTAATAATCACTGGAGAGAGGATTGTAACTTCTCAGTAGCGAAAAAATATATAAAAATCACATGTGGCAAAGATTTATATGCACAGGCAAGTGCCACAAACATGAATAAGCAAATTCTGTGATTACAAATTTCCATTTTAAAACTGCTTTTTACAGAAAATTAATACTTAATAAAACATTAAGTTTTGAAAAGCTTTACCGCATTTAAATTAAATAAAAAAAAAAAGTGGCAAGAAATTTTTAAACAGTGGCAAGAAATATGCTAAAATTAAGAAATTCAGTGACTTTTTATTTATAAATCCTGATTACAATCATAAATATCTAGAATAGAAGTCAGACATTTCAACCTCTATCACCATTTGAAAGGTGCTGAACAAATGAAGGATCAAATACTATTCTATACAGATCAAGCATTATTGTAGAAATTAATTTTTTTTTTTAATTATTACCTGCTGTGCAAGGAGAATCTTCCTGTTCTTTACATACCTGTAATTAAAATAAGCATTTAAAATCCTCTTAAAAATTTACAACTAGACAGATACCTGAAATCCAATACAGAAGAACCTCCATATTATGGAGTCCATTATTAGCTGACCATCCAAAGGACTACAAGAAACTGGTCAACATACAGAGATCATGAACATAGGAAAATATATACTGAAATGCACATTATACACTTTACATATGTTTAGTATATTCTAATGTCTACTTGTATCATACAAAATCAGTATGTCAATTGGTTATATTGTAATGTTTTTAGTTATATTTATATCTTTATATATATAATTATCATTACTATTATTAATGTTGTTGCTATTGTTGTTGTTGATATTGTGGTCACAGTTTAATGCCATACAAATTTATATAATTTTACATCGTTTTATAATTTTTTTAAGGATGCCCCTGGACAGGCCCCCTGGCCTTTAGGGTGCCTTTTTATTTTTTGATACAAAAATTACTGAATTTATTATCTTATTTGAATTTTTCTTTTATATTGTTGTATTATGATTATTGCCAATTTATTGTTCTGTTATAATAAATAAATAAATAAATAAATAAATAAATAAATAAAATAAATAAGTAAATAAATAAATAAACAAACAAACAAATAAATAAATAAATAAATACAGAGAACTGGTACATATTAAAGGGATTTATTGTTTGTTTTTTTTTGAAAAATCTAATCAAGGAAGGTCAGTTTTTCTATTTTTGCCACAATGATAAACTGGAGAATGTGCATTCAATATTATCTACATCACCCAACATGCTCAGGCATTTTTCTGTAGCAAACGATTCTAGCTACATTATCAGATGGCTAACTTCATTTTCTTTTGGAGTTCTTCAACTTCTAACTCGTCCTCACTTGATTCTTCCATTAAATTGAGACCACCCACCCCTCCCACAATATTTTAACGTTACCCAAACAGGTGGCCGCTAGGTGGGGTAGGAGTCAGGGTTCGGGACTGATATTAATTCGAGGACAGTACGTTTTCAATAAAATTCCACTGAATTATCATCAAAATATATAACTTTATTTCTTCCTATCAAGGCTATAGTACAACTCAGTACTGGTACAAATCCACCTTAACAATATTTGCTACTACCTATCAGGTAGACCTCTCTGACTATCTGGCTAATTATCCTATACAATTAATGTTTACAAAGTTCTAGCATTATATTGCTTATCACTTGATTAATTAAAACTTTATTTCTCTAAAAACCCCTAAATTAGTTTTCTACTTATCAATAATATACGAGTCAGTTTAGGAAATGATGGATGTGCTTTAAACACAATCCCTAACATGTGACTCGCCCCACAATAATAGCACTTTACTGTATAGCACCGCTTATTATACCTAAGGAATGAATCTGCCAATACCACAATGTAATGCAAGAACGCTTCACGTGATCCTTTTTAGCACGGGAGGACCACTTTAACCCACACAGACCATTCCCCATAGAAGCTAAATAGTGATTTTTATCCTAGAAATTCAGTCCCGTCAACAATACCAAAGTAGGATATGAATTATATGGTGACGACTTGAACTTAAATGAATGAATCACTATGCTTTAAGTGCTGACAGTGCCAGTGCAATTAGACCCGCAGGGGGCAAAATTACTATTGTTAAATCTCTCATTTCCAGTAAATTAACTGCCCACTTAAGATTCTTAATCTATTTATTCTAAAGTTGTTTCGAAGTCACTATTCCAAAATTCAATATCATATCAGTTAATCCATCACTTATTACACTGTTCTTTACTCGAACACGGAGTCACGTGACGAAATGTAACTCGCTGCTCCTCAGACTAACAAAATCTTGAATATCTTGAACGATAACACTGAATTCCCTTGACTGAGTTAAGTTTCCACCGTATTTACTTCAATTTCTTGTTAAACGAAAATAAATAAATAAATAAATAAATAAAATAAATAAATAAATAAAACGGTCTCACCACTGATGTCATCTATTTGTCTGCGCTCTCAATCACCGATGTTCTTTTGTCCCACACGGCTTGTCTCAGCTTCCGTAGTTCCATGGGTTGCCTGAGTTGCCGATCGAACTAAACAGCATCTGCTTTTACTGAGTGATTTCGCAAACTATTATAGATTTCGCAAACTATTATAAACTCCATAATGATTATCATTGCATATTTAGGTAGCAATATATTTCCTTAATCATTCAACTGTGAGACGAATAAATCATTTTCGATCGCTTGAATGTACAGAAATCAATCACGTCCGCCATTCGAACGAACATTACACTCCATTTCACCAACCTCAACATACAACACTTCTCTTTACCACATCCTCTCCAATTCTATAAAAAAATATCTCTAAGAAGACAAGCTCGCCCTATAACAATACATTTTTGGAGCTTGGCAAAGATCTTCCGAGAATTTTCTCCGGAAAACAATGCCAAACTCCAACAATGATGGCTGCTGTTGCTTTTATTATTGTTAAGCAACAGCTGTTGTCAACAAATTCACCATTCTTACAACTCATCAAATAATCAAGAAAATTCATATATAATATTACCAATGACGTATATTAAAGATAGACTCCGAATTCTATTGTTAAAAGCGGCAAAAGTGAAGCAAATTGAGCCATGTTAGTTCTGGGCAGGAGTGAGCCGTGGAGTAATTAGCTGTCTGGCTGCTTTGTTTTTGAAGATTTTGGGCCTGAGGAATAATTAATTCAAAACCATTCCTCAAAGTTAAACTGCGTACAACTGTACAAACAAACAAAACAAAAGGATCAGGAATCATTTTCCTCAAAAATAAATCAAAAATACGTAACTAAAATGAAAATACGTAACTGAAAGACAATCGAAACGAAATTGAAATTGAAACCATGATCGAAAAATTGTTTATAAAATATAATAAAATACTTCAAATACAAAGTAAACGAAAAGATAAACTTATCACTCCGTGATCGGCGTATGAAAGAATTATTAATCAGCTACTCTTCGGTTTAGCCATGTGTTTTGCATCATCTTCACTCACTTTCGGCCATGACAGTTCTGGGCATGGAGCTTCCCAATTTGCTTCAAGTTGCAACAATAGGATTCGGAGTCTATCTTTAATATACGTCATTGAATATTACCCATTACATAGTTACACCTCTCAAACAACCATTTAACGTCCCCCCCCCCCCCTTACATAATTTAAACAAATCTACATTCTAAGCCCAGATAGGAAGAACTAACTCAATTATGTCAATACTAAATAAATAATAACAGAACAACAACCCCAATAATAAAAATTTAATTCTCATTATAATTAATTTTCCTTAGAACAAATAAATATCTGTATTTTCAATTATACATATATCTCACAAGGATTGATTGTACATCCTATAACAAAATGTTCCCACCGGGCCCATGTGACACACTAAAATTAAACACGTTGACATGACATGTCACAAAATCAGCTGCTTCAGTCATTATTTGCAAACTCGTTTCTGGATTATTCTGCAGGTTCCCACTTCATCATCCATTGCAACAAAACTTTCAAAACCTACTCCATCAAATTCTGCTACAGGGATGGAAAGTCTAATGAAGCTGCTTTCTCTCGTGTTGTGACAAACTTGCTTGATTGATGCTCCTCACCCACTCCTCAAACAGCATCAATCATCCACACTGATTTGTTTGATCTCCTATCAACTGGGAGGTTGTCAGATTCTTAAACACACCTAGCCTTGCCGATTTCCAACTCACAATAGGCTTTAGCTTCTCTCCGGTGGAGATAGCACAAAGCAAAACTGTAAAACACTCTTAGAAAGCTTTCCACTCTTACGTGTCACCTTTTATGATGAGGCTTCTGTCAAGCATTATATAGGGTGTCCACAAATGATTGTCCCGGTTTCATGATTTTATTGTAAGTATATTATTTAACATGTCACGATACTTTGCAAATACATCGAGCAAGTTTTGTTTTTTTTTTTAAATATCCGGCAGATCTAAGTTTGTGTTTGCAGCCGCTAGAGAGCTACAGCTGTAAAATTGATAGAGTGGTAGTGTCAGAAATGATGATCAAGAGAGCTGTCATGGCCTCCACGCTCTCCTGAATTAACCCCTTGTGACTTGTTTGTATCAGGGTATTTGCAAAGTGATGTACTAGTGTTTGTGCTGCTAGTATATAAACCTGGTGACTGTCAATTTGAGCAAAAGATGGGTGATACGAGCCAGGTAATGGCAGATCAGCTGGTAATAGCAGCACAAACACTAAGTCCTTCAAATATCCCCATTCAAACAAGTCACGAAGGGTTAAGAAGTCAGGGGAGAATGGATGCCATTTGCTCTATGTATTTGCAAAGTTTCGTGGTATGTTAAATAATAATACACTTAAATAAAATCATGAAAACGGGACAATCATTTGTGGACAACCTGTATTAAAAACAATCTGCACTCGTCAAAGTTAAAGATTTCTTCATCCTTAAAGGCTCTGGCAAAGTCTGGGAACTTTTGAAGAAAGCAGTAATAAATCTTGTTAATAAGCAACACTTGGCGATAACATTGGTCCACTTATTGTGTGACTGTGGTCGGTGTGGTTTTTGTTTTGTTTTATTTATTTTTGGGGTGATTGACGCATTTTATTCGTGGGTGGGGGGGGGGGGGAAGAAGTGTAATTTCAACATCGGGCCTGTGCTCCGTGAGGTCTGCTCTATTCATTTTGGAATTAGTGAATATGAGGTCGATCCAATTGTTTACCAAAGAAAAAAATAGGAAAAGAAACTATTCAAAACCACTACTTTTATAAGATATGTGTAATCACCCAAGCAAAAGAAAAAAAATATGTGCTCACTCTGTGCTTTTTGTGTTTCTTTGTTTTGTTTTAAAAAAAGAGATTATGCTCTTGTAATGCCTTTTGTCAGTTAAGTTTCATATTTGAATAGTTCGGATGCTGCAACAATGAACAGAGTGAGCACTTGCCTCTGGGACATTGCCGCATAGTTTCTGAAAAATCCTGAAGGAGAACAAAAACAATGATGATTCCTCATGATTGGCCTTTATTGAATGAGAGCATTCGTTTTTGTTGCATGAGAGGCTATGCAGTGAAGAGAGACATGAATTCTTTGGGAGTTCGATTCTGTGAAAAAAATTGTGGCAATGGAAAAATGATTTAATGCCTTCCTTTGGCAAAACACAGTAGTCTCATGTTAGAAAAGAGTTGAGTGAAATTTAAACAGTGAGTTTCACGTTGCTGTTTCGTTCATGTCGCTGCGTTTTCTCTCTTCTGTTTTTGTTCTCTGAGAAGAGACCATCAGACAGAACGCTCATGGACCCTGCTGGGTTCTGTGCTGATGTGTTGCTGTTGTAAATATCGACCAAGATAAGAAGACATCGCAACAGATCTGCAGGACTGGTGAGATCGTTCTTGCTTTTATTGTAATATTGCCCCCCCCCCCCCCTTTCGTGCTTCATCAGTTATTAGCTGATCAGGAGTCATTTCCAAGCGACGAGGCTTTATACGAGGGTTGGGGCATAAGTCATGGCAACTATTTTTTTTCTTGTAGATATGTGAACGGATCACAAACGTATATGTGTCATGTGGTAGTTCTGCAGACATAGTGTGTATGCAGAACAACATATGGCTCTGTGATAGCTGGTAGTAGTGCAGCGAGGGCTGTGAAATCAGGCAGTTGGTGAGTGTCGTGCGAGATGGAAGTAACCCGTGTTGAGCAGCGTGCTTACATCAAAATAGCCGTTCTCCGAGGGAGAAATGCGATGGAATGTCACAGTGAATTAGTGGAAGCCCTTGGGAATAATGCCCTACCATACCGTACAGTAGCACGGTGGGTAGGAAAGTTTCAGCAAGGACGTGTGTCAACCAGTGATGAGCAACGTTTGGGCTGATGGTATTCAGCGCCTGAGGCTGATGATATTCAGCGCCTCCCACATCGTTGGCAGCGTGTGGTGACAGTAGCAGGGGACTACTTTGAGGGTCTTTAGGCCCAGGCTTGTCATGTCAACTTTATGTGTACTGTGTTGTCATTCTTTTGCAACGTGAAGGCCATATTGCCCTGTATACTACCGTAATAAATTAGAGTGTTACGATATTTCAGTGCTATTCATTGTCCACACATGTAGTTAACACCTTGTCCTTTCATCTGTATATGTCACATTTTCCAACCGGACTGGTATCTTCAAGAAAAAAAATAGTTGCCATGACTTTTGCCCCAACCCTCGTATGTTTTGGCGACCACGCTTTATGTACACAATAAAAAGGCGACTATGCCCAGGGTGTTACACAGGAGTTACATGTTGGCAGCCGTCAATCTGTGTAAGCGTGAGTGAACTGCATTCAAGCAGTGTCAAGGCTTGAAGTGTCGTCTTGTATGAACTTTGCGTATTCTGTGTTTTTTAAGACAGAATAGTATTTAAGCATAATGAAGTTTGTGTTCCGGGATCAAGCCTGGAGATTGTAATGCTGTGCTTGCCCTGAGCGCCCAGCCATGGGAGTAGTTCGAAGAATTTGGAAAGCGCACAGCACGTGTGGCAGCAGTTGCTGAGCCCAAGGTGCCAGCCGTGCAAAGCATTTTGAGTGACGAGTTTTGATTTTCGTGACATGGGTGCGTCCTGTTGTTAGGAATACGGGGTTATGGCTCTCCTCACCCTTTCAGTCCGAGGCTCAACGCAGTTTGAACATAGCCAGAGGTTGGAAATGAAATAAAGAAGGGTGTGGTGCTTTCAGGTGTCACTCTGGAGTGTTGTTGGCTTAAGCATGTGTAAAAGGAGCAAGGCGTGACATCGGCTGTGCCCGCTCTTGCAATACACATTGTAGTGCATTTTGAAGCAATTTCCCGTGGTGCTTATGGTAGGCAAGAAGCACTCTACACTTGTGCGTTTTGCTGTCGTGGGTTGGCACGCATACAGGTGTAGATATATACTTATGAGTGCCTATATTAGTAGTATGCATAATTAGAGACGCTTGTTGGGTGTTACGTTTATCACTACGTTTTACATTTTGTTGGTTCTGTTCGTTGGGGGCCCCTTTTATAAAATGCAACTCTGCTGAGTTTTCTTGTATTTTGTTCAATTTCAGCTGCTTTATAAACTTAATATGCTTGTCATTAAATTATCAATGTTCTGTTATAACCACACTCTGTTCCTTTAAATACATTACACCACCGCACGAGTCCAAACAACCCTTGCCCCCACGTGTGTGTGGGCACAATAGAGATGAAATTAACTGTGTGTGTCTTGGCCCAAGTGGCCAAGATACAACTTACAGAGGGGTCAACATAGAGCAGTGTTTCCCAAACCGGGGTTCGCAAAATCTTCCAAGGGGTTCACGAAAACCTTTTCCATAATGTCAGATTCCTATTATTATTATATTGTGTGTGTGTGTGTGTGTGTGTGTGTGTGTGTGTGTGTGCGTGCGTGCATGCGTGTGTGTGTGTGTGTCTATAAATCAGTGATTCGTGCAATTCAGATGTTTGTGAAAGGGGTTCGCAAGTTGAAAAAGTTTGGGAAACAATGACAGAATTGTTTACTCTAGATGCCCAGACTGTAAAAACTAGGTCAACTATGGAGGTTCTACTGTATTTTCAAGCAATCGTTTTCTATTTTTTGCACAAAAAATTTTAAGTTTTTACAGGCCATTAAAAAGAAATCATTTATCTTTACCTCTGCAGAAAGGGTCACTTCATCAGAAGAAATATCACTTAACTGTTCGTTAATTTTCTTTTGGAGGTAGGTAGTATAAAATTTACTTTTGCTCAAAAGAGCTTGCAATTGCTTGAAACGTTCCTCATGAGATTTTGTTAACTCTTTTTCAGCCTATAAAAATATTAAATAGTAATAAGCATTTATACTTTCAAAATAGTGATATTATCATGATACCAATTTACCTCTTTTATAAGTGCATTTTCTTCTTTAAGTGTTTCTTTATGCAACTGTTCTTCTTCTTCAAGCATAGAATGTGTGACCAGCTCTAAAATTCCATGAACATTTTTCATGAAAAGCAAGAAAAGAAAATTAAACTTTGAAATTATTTTTATTACAAATAAAATGCATAGTTTCCATGTTTTTAGTTTTATCAAATTATGTTTATTTATATTATTTATTTATATAGGTGTTATATTATTTATTACAATCACATCTCCAAAGAAAAATTTTTGCAACCCTGCTCCTTAGGTATAATGCTTATGTTTTATTTTTTATCAAATTTTCATCTTTAAAAGAGAGAGAAAGATGAAACCAGGGCTCAATTTGAGCAGTATCACAATTTGCGATTCAAACGACACTCAATGCGACACATTTCACTCCCTCCCCCCCTTGTTTGTTTCCAGCACCAGAATAGCTGAATTTATTTTGACAAATTATTGCATGCATTTGTGATATCAGGCTTTTTGTTATCCGCAACTTACAAGGGAACCCCACATAGCCTAACCGCTTTAACAATGGAGTCCTTGTATGGCTATGTATGCTGAAATTTTTTCGTTTTCGCGGTTTATTTTGAAAGAAACACAATTTCGCACTCTTATTTTGGTTTGTTTTGGTATTAACATCCTTTTTCAACTGCTATGGTCATTTCAGGACGGCGTTATAGGGGCCGCAAATTTTGCCTCGCAAGGGTTCTTTAACGTGCAGCCGGCAAACGACTACACGGGACCAACGGCTTTACTTCCCTTCCAAAGGAAGTGTGTGATCTCAGGATTTCCCTCTGAAAAATCCTAGTCGTCCTCTGCCGGGATCGAACCCGCGTACTCGGGCATCAGAGGCGATCACGCAACACACTGAGCCACCGAGGCCGATCACTCTTATTTTGCAAGCATCTATAGTAGCTTCAGATGAGTAAACATTTCAATTTGGTGGAAGTCTGTGACATACATGTTTGAGGGATTCCTTTGTTAGTAGAATCTTTTAGCAAGTAGCAGGATTTGACAATAGATTGTAGCACATTTGATTTAAAAAATAAATAAAAAATGAAGCCCCAGGCACTAGTCGTATACACTGGCTAGGTGTGTGGGGGAGCACAACGATGACAAAGTACAGTAAGGGGCGAAAAAATGAATACCATACCCTAGGCACCATTTACCCTCGCTATGCCCTGCGTACTTTTCACAGCGATTTTTATTATTCACTGATCATTTCATATACGCATTTCGTATAAAATTACACTGAAATATTAAATTACAAGATTTTATCCGCGCGCAGTTTGCACGGTAATTAGTTTCAAATTCAATTCATACTGTTGCAAACCTCGCATATTCAAATTGTTTCTTGTAGCGAATTCACATGTTCTCCTTTATTTATACTTTGATAAAAATTGTTGCTCAGACAACAATGGTCAGGTGACTTTTCAGTTCTGGCGTGTCCTTCAAGTCAGCGCCAACAATGCTTAAACATGCAACAACAATGCAAAACTGTTTCCGTGATGAACTCTCATGTTCTCCTTTATTTATAGTTTAATTAAATATATTATCGGTATTAAATAATTAAAATTAAATATCATCATGTGTGTAATTGGTAATTAATTATCTCCTTTAATTAATTTATTTAGAGGTAGCATTTGGGTAAGTTGGACGGCAGCTTGGGAGTTTTTGGACGAAACCCATTTTCCCCACTTGGCTCTATTATTCATTTATCACCGTTTTTCTGAAACCAAACCTCCGTGATAAACGAGGATAGATGTACCAAGATTTGAAATGTTAGTCTTATTTCATTTAACTGTTTCTGTAAAAACTGTGCTGTTATACTTAATGCACTGCTCCATATTTTGACAAAACTGCCTTGCAATTTAATGTTTGTATAGCAATGGGAGCACACAAAACTTAAAAAAAAAATCTTCAAACATCGTAATTACAAAGTAAAATCTGCTCTCAAACTAAGGACCGGTAAGGATACGTTGTTTGATTTGGGAAAGTCCTTTCAGCAACGTTAATTTTGCCTTCGACGTCACCACTTCGCTCAGAAATTCAACAATATTGTTGTTAGACACCCAAAAAGCGCGTTCGAACTTGGGAGAAGAGTGCGTTTAAGCAATACCACCTAGAGAGAAAGCCTGCACATGGAAACATCATACGTTCTTACATCACCTACGGTAGGGCATTATTAATCGTATTTCTACCAATAATAAATTCAGAATTGTCCCTACCGTAGGTGATGTAACAATGTATGATTTTTCCGTGCACAGGCTTTCTCTCTAGGCGGTATTGGTTTAAGAAAATGACTTCTTCGGGCACATTGATGACACTAGCGCCTGAACTTTAAGAATTTCACAAGGAATCAAGATGGCACACTTCTACAACTATCAGTTTTCCATAAGGCAATTTTTTTGCAAAAGTACTATAAAATTCATTAGGAACATGTCATTTGTGATGATTATAGAGTTAATTTAAACAAACTGTTAATTCTCTTTGTGGAGGCATTATTTTTGACTCTGCCTACATTTGTACAGCATTCATATAGACCTTGCCTAATAGTAAACAAACCGCCATTTTGAAAATAAGCAGACGAGCAGTTCCGCGAGCAACAGTGCTTCCTGTTGTGAGCTTGTCAGCTCTGGACTAGCTTGCTTCTGCCTCTATGTAGTACATAGTGCAGCACAATTTTATCGTTACAAAAGGAGACAAGGAATCTACACTTCAGAGCACTCGATAATGCATTTTATATGTTTATATTTTGGTATTATATTTATATGTTGGCAAATTCCTTTGACAGGGGTAGGCCACTTAATGAATGACTGTAATATAAGATACAGAACATCTAGCCATTTATGCCTTCCTTTTTGTGATGAAATTTGGATGAGGAATTATCTTCCTCAGTCTTCCTTCAATTATCCAAGCCTTTATTATTGGCTTGTGGAGCTAAAAAAAAAAAGAGAAAAAAACCTTCTCTCTTAGGCCCGCCGCAAATAAAAAATTAGGAGCAACCTGGTCGCTAGCGACAGCTTGTCGCTCGTTGCCGCCTGCAGTGGGGGGTTCGTCAAGGTCACACTGCTGACGTCAGTTGTCGCCAGCTCTTTCCCGCCGCAAATACAAGAGTGTCGCCGGCTCACCCGTCTTCTCTCCTATGGTATATACATAATAACTATTTAAATAAATAAATGCAATGGTGAAATATTCATGCCTTTGGTCCTGTGAATTGATGTTAGTAATGGTTTAATTATTTTCAACTAATGTTTTTTCTTTTTATATCTCATTTTTTAAATCATAATTAATAACTAATTCAGAAAACAAAACAGGTGCAGACAATACAGAAATTTTTTTTGCTTAGAAAATATAAGCTAACATCCAAAATTCAATTATGAAAATATTGAAACCAAATATTGTGCCTTTCATTAATTTTATGAATAAATTATGATGTAATTTAAGTATTATCTAAGTTCCTTCATATTTAAGTATTTTTGTAGGTTGTTTTAATATTTTTTTATAGAATTGTTTAAATAATAATAATAAATTCGTATTTTACGATACCCTTGCAAATAAGATGAATTTTACGAACGTTTAGCTTCTCAGCCTAATTTAAGATGGATCACATATACTATTACATGAATTTATTTGTTCATAATAATATCAGTTATATCATATAATGTTTTAAACATCACTGGATATGAAACATTAACAAAAAATTAACATAAAATCAAGGAATATTTAGAATTTTGTTATTATAAAAAATATTAAAACAACACTACAAAAATACTTGAATATAAAAGTACTTAATAAATAATTAGATAATAAAGAAAGAGAGAGATCTATAAAAATAAAATCAGTGAATTAAATAACAGTTTTGAAATAAAAATTATTTTTTACGAAAGAAAATAAACTGAAATTTAACACGAATAATAATAATAATAATAATAATAATAATAATAATAATAATAATAAGAGTGTCATTAATTAGAATAATGGCAAAATGGAACAATGGAGTGTCAAAATGTTTCATATCCAGTTTCTGCATAATTATTCTTAACAATATCATCTCTGTCCATTGTAACTTTTCACTGGTTTTCCCTATGGAGGAATTAGATGTTTTGATTGGCTATCGACGATGTTGTCGCTGGTAGCTTCCAATTGAATTCAGCTCAACAGAGGCGACGTCGCCTGAAAACCAGTTTTTTCCGTCGCTCACGACCAAGGGCAAAAAACGAGGTCACGCTCGGGCGACAAGAAGCGACATGGAGCGACGCTGACGCATGCGCAGTGCCCATGGAGCGATCCATGTTGCTCGCGACAAAGCGTATTTGCGGCGGGCCTTATGTTTAAAATGGATAATAGAAATTATTCTAAGATGGAATGAACATTTTTATTATATAGAAAATATATCATTACTTTAGAATAAAATCTTCTCTTTTTTTTATTTTATTTCTTTTTTATTTTTCCTCTTGAGAGGGAAAAAAATCTTTTTTCTCATGAGCTCTTTCTTTCAAGGGAGGGGGGGGGGTGCGCTGATTGTGAGGCAAAAAAAAAAAAAAATCTATTTATATATAAACTATAATTCTCTTATCCGACCGAGGCCAACAAAGAAAGTTACAACAATCCGTCCGAACTCAAGGACTGTTGTGGTTTAAGACAATACTCAGTCATTGTTATTAATTAAATAAATAAACTGAAAAAAAATAATTCTCTTGGTCAGTCCAAAGCCAGGAATTGTTGTGGTAAGATAATATTCAGCCATTGTTATGAATTAAATAAATAAACTGAAAAATGTTTATGCAGATAAACAGTATACTGCTGCAGAATATTAAGTTTTGAAAACCACTGATGCTCCACTTTCGTTTCTTTACCCTTCAACCTGTACGGTTGATACCCATCATGTGACGGATGGAATTCTAGTAAATAAATAATTTGCACCAAGTTATTTTGATCTACGGCATTGATCCATGCATGTTGGCGTTGTGAATCTCGTGAAAATCGAAAGAACCGATTCTCAGACAGAAAATTTATATTAGAACAGTTTGTGCGACATTTGTTAACCAAGGAAGTAAAACAAATTGATCCTATCGTCTTCAGTTTCATAAAAAGGTAGAAAATACAGAAAAGAATCGGCTGATTAATTTTCCCATGCCGTATTTTTTCCCATTACCCTCTTCACGACCAGTGACGAACATGCGTTCGTCAAGCTAGACCCTACGTCCAATACCATGACGAACATGCGTTCGTCATTTTCAGTTATTAATTGTAATAACTAAATGAAAATGTGTTTTTTAAGGAATGAAACAAACTCATCTGGGACAGTTTATTCTTTTATGGGTCCATTTTCTTGTCGATAGATGGAACCATTGCGTTTATTTCCTAATTGCTTATTTCAACACTGTTGTACATCATATTTGCACAGTTTTTACATTGTTTTTGCTCTTTTTTCGTAAAAAATGGATGATGATGATTATGTCGATGCAAGTAGTAATGTAGAAGATCATTCGTAAAAAATGAATGTGTGTAATGAATTTATTATTCCTTCAGTTCCAAATTGCATGCTCATTTTTCCATGAATATTTAGTGCTATAAGAGACCTGTAATTTCCAACACAGGGAATATCAATTTTCTTACAGAATTGTACTTGAAATTGTACATGAAGATTGTACATGAAATTGTACATCAAAATTTTCTTACAGAAATTGTCTCGAACGTGCGTTCGTCACTGGTTTGTCAGATAGTACCTAAAATCTGGTCCCGAGAGGTATCCTTCAAAATTTAGGCTGGTCGTGAAGGGGTTAATTTTTCTAATGCACTGTTGCACAACTATTTGGCATTTCTTAAATTTAAATCAATCTCGAATTAGCTCGGACGCTATGCTGATGCTGAGTGTCTGGTAAAACCGGAAGTCTTTTTGCCGACCGACCAGTCTCCCTCTTGTGGCGATTTTTTCGTCAGGCAAGGTCTATACCTGGGAATGCCAGAGCGGTAGGGTTAAGCCAGTTTCACCGATGTTGCGGAAGTGCCAGAGTCCAGTTATCCGACTGTCTGTTGTAAATTTGGCTACCTTTTTAATGAATTAAATATAAAACTTCAATAAACACTTCATTAAACAATAGAACTCTTCTCTAATTAATTATATTTCAAACATAAGCTCAAATATGTATATTCTTTACGTTAATAATTAAATAAAGAAATTATACGAAGTTTTATGAACTACCACCAGATTTACTTCATTTAATTTAACCTATAACTGAGATGCATTAAAGTAGTTAAAATGATTATTTAAAAATTTTTTTGGATGATAAAAATAATCTTGGGACCTATGGACCTTGGAAACTGGACAAACATAGAAGACATATCCACTAAATTAGTCAATTTCTCTGACTGGTTAATGAATTCAACCAGAATTGGAAGAAATTTGGAATCATTCCATTGGCTGTACTAAAATTTCTTTGTATCACCAGATAGTACCCGATTGGTTACCTATGTATTTATAACTGTGTATGTTAATTTAGTATTGGTACCGGATTCGTTCCCGTTGTTTATATACACTGGCTGACAAAAAAAAAAATGAAGCACCCAAAGGGAGTGGTTGGAAGTGGATGAAACGACATATGATGAAAGAACATGTCACTGTATTGTACTGATTGCAATATGGGATGAAACAGACAATGCCATTGGCAGTACAGGTGGAAAGTTGGCGCCAAGTTAGTAGGGTGTGTGGCAGCTCCTCTGGCGCCAATGCATGCCCTTATGTGTTTCGCAATGGTGTTAAACAGCCTTTGGATCCTCTCCTGAGGCAAGTCAGTCCACAGTTGCTGCAGCTCTCCCTCCAGAACCCGCAAGTTGGTACTGGGACGGAGTCACCATACGTGTTCAAAGATGGAGAGGTCCAGGGATCTTGCTGACCACAGGAGGACCTCAACATGCTGTAGACAGCCCATAGACACATGTGATGAGTGTGGGCGTACGTTATCTTGTTGGTACAATGTCCCAAGGTGCTGTGCCAGAAAGGGTAGGACGTGCGAACGCAGAATGTCCGACATATCTCTATGCCATCAAAATCTGCCGAAGCACTATTAGCGGTGACCTGAACACATATCCGATAGCACCCCACACCAGGATGCCAGGGATTACGCTTGTGTCTCTCTCCACAATATGGGAGGGTGTGCCCTCCGTCCTCGACGCCGCCACACGCAAACATGGTCATTGGATGTCGTGGACTAGCGGGACTCATCACTAAACATGTGACGCCATTCGTCCTCTATCCATGCCTCCTGGCCAAGGCACCACTCTATCCAAATGCAGGGGTTGGTGTTGTGGTCTTAATGGCAACCAACACATGGGCAGTAGGATCCCAATGTGGCAGATGCGAGTCGTCGAGACACTGTGCGGGAACTCTCAGGGTGTTGTAGAGTCTCCAGTACATGTTCGCAGATGGCAGGTGCCGATGCCATGGGATTCCTTAATGCTTGGAGCACCATACGATGGTCCTCCGTCAGGGTGGTGTTTGTTGGTCGACCCGAACCTGCACGACATATATGGGTGCCCTCATGTACCCACCGATTTCAACATCGGGCCACTGTGACATCTGAATGGGCCACATGCCTGGCAATTGCACGATACGACCAACCAGCCTCTTGCAGTTCCACAATGTGGCCCCCGTCAATGCTGTCAATTGGTGAATCGGATGTCTAACGCGTCTGCGAGGCATAGCAGGTGCTTTGTTCAGTACTGTACAATAATCCTCTCTGAATGTCTTGCGAAACTGTCGGACTCACGGCAGTTGATTGGTAACAACTTAATATGAATGCACTCTCTGGTGAGCGTTCTAAACATTACAGATCCTTTAATGGTAATCCTAATCGTTTACTCACATCAATGGTATGCATGTGTACCGAAAAAGGAAAACATTGGAACATTCCTTCTGGGTGCTTCATTTTTTTTTTCAGCCAGTGTTTATTGCCTGAGTGCTATTGTAAACTTAATCATGTTGAAAAACGAACGCTTAGCGTTTGAAATGTGCGTTCATGAAGAACAAAAATTTTTTGTGGAAAAGCGGTTTGGTTCTTTGCATGCTTATTAGTTGTTGATATGTATATGAAAAAAAAATAAAGAAAGACCCTTGACTGAAATATACATAATTTTAAGAACAACGAAATATCTTTATTATTTGTTAAAAATTCATAAATTGATAAATGCATTTTAAAGAATTAATATTAATAATCTTGCTTGTTACGGATTCCTAAGAAAGTGAATAATGAACAAATAAAAAATAAAATGAACATTTATGTTCCTTTTATTTTGACACCAACGTAAAAAATAGTTGAAAATTAGCAAAAGAGGTGACGGAATTCCTTAGTGGAGGTGGGAGGTCGAGTCATGCTAGACATGTCTAATCTGTTGCTTAACAGAACGTCTCCTCTTTTTCGAGCTACATCCTAGCGTGCATTTACATGCAGGCTATATCTCCTTGAAAAGCTCTGCCTGTGGACACTTAAAACATTGGACATAATTTTAAGTTCATGATGAAGATAACATTGCAGCAATATTTCGTGGCGGCTGGCAGTTGTTCAAATTGAAATGAACACAAATGCCAGAATTGAAAATCGATTTTGTTGTTTCCCAGCGTTAAAATAAATGGCGGCTAGGTAGGAGAATTTTTAAAAGAAGTAAATAACTGTTATCTTCATTTCCGGCAATGTTAATGTTTAAAGTGAACGATCGCAATAGTTTTTAGAAATTTTTAAAAGTAGCCATACACTTTTAATTGCTGTCGCCAGTTTGCTTTCGAAACTTTTCTATCGTGTTGGCTTCCTTTGGCGAAGGAAATTCGAGAAATAAATGGAATTTTCTGTGAGGTTTCCAACATTCAATATGTATACACTCCATGCCTTTGCATTACAGCCACCGACTTCGAAGCAATGAGGATAAGACTTAACATACCTTAAGTATTCTTCTACAACACAAAAAATTTTGACTTGAAAAAGCATCTAAATACAAGAGGGAAAAGTTAGCGTTACAACGACGAGGGAGGGGGGGGGGGTCAAACGAAACTAGCGTATTATATTGAATATACTGGGACATTGGCATTAGAGTACATTAGCTTTTTTTTTTCTCAATTTGCCATCCATTTTTCTGTCCTCAAAAGTTAACTCAGAGGAGCGGAAAAGTTAAATTATCCAAACCAACTTCAATCTGACAAATTTCAAACGAAAATAGCATACCGTAAACCCTCTAGTATAATATGCCCCCGTGTATAATGCAATTCCGCTTTTTCTGTCCAAAAACCTGCAAAAATGCTATCCTCTTGTATAATACGATCCCCATTTTGACTCCTTGCGAGAAATAGAATGTGCAAAAATATACAGACAAAACTCTTATTTTTTACATTTTTAAATATGCACAATCTGGATCTTTACAATTAAAGAATCACTAAATAAAGATGCTGGAGATCGAATGTAAGAGGATTGATGAACAAGTTGTACCGACTTCCGTTTACATTGGCAGGGTTTATGGCTAATCAAGACTAACCAATCAACACAAAGTGGTATACTGGGTGGCATTGCCCATTGACTTAAGAATTTTGTCTACATGTACTGTTTTTATTGTATGACTCACCATATGTCTATTTGTCACCCAAATTGATTTAATAGGGGGAAGGGGGGGGGGGGAATAAAATCTTAATTCAATAAATTGAATTTTGGCGAATTATTTCATCAGGAGATTTCGTTAGTTCGAGGCAGTTTATAAGTAGCAGTCTTTGTGAGAAGTTATTGTTTATTAGCTGTTGGCGACGAGAAATGCAATTAAAAAGTTAATCTATTGTATAATGAACTGGACACTGTATATGCTGTATAATTAATGTGTAATACACGGTAATTTCATGTGAATTTCATCAGGACAGACAGCAACTTTGTTAGTTCGAGGCAGTTTGGAAGTAGTGATCTTTGGGAGAAGTTATTTTCGTTTATTAGTTGTTGGCGACGAGAAATCAAATAAAAAGTGAATTAATTTATTGTATAATGAACTGGACACTGTATATGCTGTGTAATTAATGTATAATGCACAGTAATTTTATGTATGTAATTGACACACCCCCCCTCCCTTTTTTCCCCTCAATTTTTCTTATCTAAAAGCTAATGCGAAAGTTAATTTTCGAAAACAAGATGGCAACGCCATTCACATAAAAAACGATGTAATCACGTTTCATTTATTATAACTTCTCTTGTCACAGTTTACTGAAAATTGAACAATATAGACATAATATTAAACAAATTCGTAACAATAAAGGTGGAAAGTGAAATAAATTTTCGACCAATAAAAGCTTTTCAACAGCCACTGCATTCATTTCCTGAAATTGTCAAAGAATGTTTTATAATGTTCAAATGAATACTCATTACAGTACTTAATGCATTAATACATAATACGTATAGTAATAATTTCGAAAAAACGAACATACAATAAAAGTACATGTACTCGACTATAATTGTATAGTTCTTATTTTCTTCAAAATTGTTAAAATATGGTGTGGTACTTGTTCCAAAAAACACCAATTCAGTGTTAACATCAACTTATATTTAATATTTAAACTTTATAGATATGCTATACAGCGATTAGGCATTGAAGCCGCCTATTGCTGAACAAAAACTTCGAATGTATAAAAAAAACTAAGCTCAATTAACATAAACAATCTGAACGTGCCCAACAATTACTAAGGCAATGATAAGTCTTTCAGTTAATTAAAAATACTGTTAATTGTCAATGGCAATTGTATGTTCAATTCCTTCACTTCCCCCCTTACGTACAACTGACATTACACTTCATCTTCCGTAAGCATCACTTGAAGGTTTGTCAGGTGCCTCTTCATGTTTGGTTGACTAAGATCCTTTGTTACAAATCCGCTTCGAGGTCTTCTGATGATACGTGAATGATGCTGATTTCTCCGCGTTTCACATCATCCTTCACAAAATAATATTTCCTACTAATGTGCTTATTGGAACGGGTTATTTTTGGATTCTTTATCCAATGCATGACAGATTTGCTATCCGTTTGTATCTGCACTGGTCTTTTTACTACATTGACAAACCCTAATTCTTCTATTAATCCGATGACCCATTTAGCATCACAAAGAGCTTCGCACAGTCCAACCAATTCGGCTTCCATTGTGGATAGCATTACGAGTTTTTGTTTGCCTGCTTTCCATCCAATTAAGGAACTGCCAATTTTGACGATGTAACCGCCAAATGATTTAGAATCAGCTGTAGTGCTCCAACTTGCATCGGTATTCATATTTAATTTTCCATCTTCTCTTCCTATCAATAGCTTAAATGATTTCGTTCCTTGAATATATCTTAATGCTCGTTTAAGAGCTTGCATGTGTATTTCCCTGGGATCTTTAGAATATTGAGATAAACGGTTAACCGTATAACCGAGGTCGGGTCGTGTGCCGGTGGCTAGGTAATTAATACTCCCTAGAATTTCACGATACAGTTAGTTGTCCACTCTCTTAGAATCCATATATTCACCGAGCTTGCAGCCTATCACTCCAGGTGTCTTTACAGAGTTACACTGACCCATTTCAAAGCGTTTTAATATTTCCGTTGCATAATCTTCTTGATCTAGAAATCCTGTTCTGTTTCTGTGATACCTATCCCCAGGAATTTTATCTTGTCCATGAGTACCTTTATTTTAATTTCTTTTGTCAACCTCTCTAACAGATTGGAGACCTCTTCAATGGTCCCTCCAATGACGATACAATCGTCTACATATACGCCTATGGTGATGAATTTCTTGGGATCTTTCCCACGAAAGACGCATGGATCAGCTT
The DNA here is from genome assembly GCA_023313115.1 of Rhysida immarginata. Lineage (NCBI taxonomy): Eukaryota > Metazoa > Arthropoda > Chilopoda > Scolopendromorpha > Scolopendridae > Rhysida > Rhysida immarginata. Next base: position 710,828 of record JAHWFO010072569.1, read on the forward strand.
TTGTTGCTTCTAATCCAACTTTCTCGAGTATCTGAGTGAATCTCCAGTACCAACATCTGCCTGCATCTGGCAATCCATATATATTTCCTTCCAGTTTCAGTACTCTATTTGGTTCGAGTTCCATTGATTCGGGCGGTTCCATGAAAACTAGTCGATCTAGTTTAGCATTTAGATAAGCTGTCTCTACGTCAATAAATCTAACCTCGTATTTTTTCATTGCAGCTATTGCCAGCAGGGCCCTGTAAGACTCTGTTTTTATGACTGGGCTATATGAATCCAGATAGTCTATACCAGGTCTCTGCAGAGATCAGTCTGCCACAAGTCTAGCTTTGTAATGTGTACCTCCATTGTCACATTTAATCGCATATACCCACTTGCTTCGGATAACTTTAGCATTTTCTGGTCTGTCACCACGGTCCATATATGGTGTTCATCCATGGATTGTAGTTCTGTCTCATGGCTTTCTCCCACTCTTCCACGTCACTGGATTTTAATGCTTCACAATAATTTGCTGGAATATTTTCTTGAGTTGCATCTGCAAATGCTTTACTATCATTACTTTGTTTCTTTCAGCTCTCCTAACTTCTCTTTCTAATAATTGTTTTTCTGCGTTCAATTTTTCTTCCTCTCTTCGTTGTTTTATCATCTCGTTTGTTTCTCCCTTCCTTCGTCCTTTTCGCTTTACTATTCCTCCACTATCGGCATCTTGAAGCGTTTCATTTTCTTGCTCATCTACGTTTGACTCTGGCTCAATTTCATTTCGTTCAGTTAAGTTTACTCCGATGTCTGATATCTCAGTCTCTTGATCATTTTCATCATTTGTCAGCGTATAATCTTGTTTTGAAATTTCGTGTTCTGTGTAACCCATTTCGTTTTCGAGAAACACGACATCTCTGCTTTCAATTATCTTTTGAGATTGACGATCGTAAATCCTATGCGCTTTACGTTGCCTAGAATATCCTACGAATATGCCTTGTCTGGCTCTTTCATCTAGTTTTCCTCGTGTAGGTATGACATTTTTGTAGTAGACTTTACAACCGAAAATACGAAGATGCTTCACCGAAGGTTTCTTATTCTTCCACATGTGTAAGGGTGTTCGCTCTGTTTGTTGCACAGGCATAACGTTATATATGTAGATAGCAGTGCTGACGGTCTCTGCCCAAAAATGTTTAGGAAGTTTGGCATCGATTAGTAGACTTCTAGCTATATTTAAAACAGTTCTGTTCGCTCTTTCAGCTATGCCATTACTCTGTGGCGAATATGTTGTTGTTTTTTCATGTTTTATGCCCTTGTAACGGATGGAAAAAGAAATGTGAAAGTTCTTATCCCAAAGTCAATTAAATTAAAATTGTTGCGGACGCTAGTGTGACTTAGGGTAATAAAGATAAAGTCCCTGCGTTTACTTGAATTATAAATAAAAAGGTTGTCGCGGACGCCAGTGCATAAGCACGATTTTGGATGCTTCTCTAGCAATTAAGAGATATCCATAAATGAGTTGAATGAACTCAAAATAATAAAATGATAGCCTACAATAGCTTTCCATTAACCAGTCTCTTATTTAATTTCAATATAGGCCTATTGACCGGGTTGACCTACCAAAATAATACAATTAAATTTTAAGTGTCTTAAAAATACTCATGCATTGAACAGCAGGGAATATTGAACAAAGTCTTAACCTGGTTGACCTGCCAAAGTAAAGAACGTGCAAATCTTAAATAAATTTAAGCATGCATTAAGGAATAATAAACGTTCTAATACTCCCTTCTATTCAAATCAAAAAGTTATTCCCTTTTATGATACAATTCTACTAAGAGCAGTAATAAAGTTCAACTCCCTTTTTTTATTTATTAAAATAATTTTCATTGAAAAGGAAATCTTAAGATTATAATAAAATTTCAAAGAAAAAATGAAGCAGACACTCTCGACCATTAAGTTAAAATTTCGCATTAAAGTTCAACAGTTCAAATATAGTTCTTATGACTAACACACGCGATGGGCCCGTTAAATAAAATGTGCACTTATCTTATGAAATTTGCATTTATTTCAGACTCTGAGAGAATGACACATCACAGAATCGTTACGTTGAAACTTTTCTGAGTCCGACGTTGAGATTTCCTTCCGTAGTGGCTTATGATTCCCGCCGTTGACCGCAGTGGGTTACAGGCCGCCCGTCTGTTCCACTATGCTCCCGTGAGAACTAGACTGACCCGTTTTCCCACCCACTGTGAATCGCTACTCGTGATGTACCGTCGTTGCCGTTAGTTTCCGCCGCATTGACCCTCGATGTTGCTGCTAATCAAATTCTGCATCGGTCTCTTATAGTGTAGTAATTAACCTTGCTGAGAACTCTCATGATTGACAGTTGCCCGTGGATTTCTTTTTAGTGGGAATTTTGAAATCCCTGAAGAATCATTAACCGACATGGTTCTCTATGTGTTTGTGATGGAGTCCTTTTCTTTTAGAGAGAAGGCCATAGCCGAGATTCAAGAAGAGTCCAGAGGAAGAGACTATAGAGTTCCTAGAGCCTAGAGAGGTGCTTATTTGAATTTTGCCGCACAATTTATACCTCAAATAAAGTTTTAAGAGTTCCCTCCTGTTTGCATTAAATCGTAAAATATTATTGGTCGAAGTTGTGGGGTTAAAGGAAACGAAAGCATGCATCAGCTCCCTCATACATTAAAATTCATAACCAAGAAAGCGTCCCTTGCCAATCCAGGACGCACGCACGCACCCTCCCCTCTTTTTAACAGACAGAGCAAACAGGAGAAAAAATAAAATGAGAGTGACAGCTTCAAAATTTAAATATAAAACAGAAAGTTTGATCTACTGACAATTAAGAATATCTTTATAAGAGAAACCCATTTTTAATTAATTAATTAAGATAAAAGCCACAAGGTTGATTAAGAGAAATAACAAAATAGTAAATAAAATTAACATATTTAGGGTATTAAAATAACACTGATGTTAAATTAAATTTAATATCCGTAGGGACATATTTATATGTCACACCCTTGCTTCTGTAATATTCTGCTAGCTTTTCTGTACAGAATTCCAATCCATTATCAGTATGGATGCATTTTAATTTCCGACCTGTTTCAGTCTCTCTTCTCTCGATAACCGATTTCAGCTTCTCTGCCGTTTCGCTCTTATGTTGCATGAATTCTCCAAAATATCGACAACTCTATTCATCTACAATCATAAGTATATAACAGCTTCCTCCTATAGGATGGTCCGCATACATCAGCATGAAATCTGTCCAGAATACCTGTCGTTGAGTTTTCAACTCTCCGAAACGGGGCTCTGCTTAACTTTGCTTTGATACAGACCTCACAGATGTTTTCATCTTTAATCTTTGCGCTTAATCCGTTAACCATGTCTTCTCGTACCATTCTCTTCATATAATCATAGTTTAAATGCCCAAGTCGCTGATGCCACAGCTGACTTGTTGACTTCTCGGTCTTCATGCAAAATTCTTCTTCTGTTGATACAACTGGTTGGCTATTCGTTGTAGTGCGTATTACGAACGCTCCATTTTCTATTTGGGCGCATGCAATCAACTGCCGCGTTTTCCGATCATAAATTTGAGCTCCATTTTCGTTGAATAGAACGTCCTTGCCATTTTGGATTATCTTTGTCACTGAAAAAAGATTCATTCTTAATTTCGGCACAAACGGCACATCTTCCAATCGCAAATTTACAGGTTGGTTCGCACCAGTGTCAGTAGTCGCCTTTAGTACACCTTTTGCTTCTGCTCATATACAGCACTCGTCTTTAGCTGTATCGATAGATATCTGTTCGTTTACAACTTCAGTCAGAACTTCCCGCGCCGTTACCATGTGAGAAGAGCATGCAGAGTCTAACAGCCAGGTGATTTCTCTTCCTGAATCCAATATATCTGGATCTTGAAATATCTCATTCGTTGAGCTATTCCATGTTTGTAGCGCATGATCCTTCAGTGCATTTGAGCGTTCTCTACCGTTCCGTAGATTACCCACTTTTATTGTTTCCTTTACCAGTGTTGCGGTTACTTCTTCATCCATTGTTCTTCCAATATGAACAGGTCGTTTTGTCATTATCGTTTTCTCTTTCTTCTTTCTCTTACGAATACCTTTTCTTTCTCCAACAATTTCGTGCCATGTGACCCAGTCTGCCGCAATTATGACACTTTATTCGATTTCGTGCTTCTTTCACCTGCAGAGCTCGCACGTCCGACTGCTTCCAACAATATTTCCTTTCATATCTCAATAACGCTTCTCTCATGTCTTCATAAGACGTGTCTGTTCAGTGCAATCACCGTCGTACTTCACTGTAAATGCGGGGCAGCCCTTCAATGATGAATTGAATCAGCTCAAACTCTTCCACAGAAGTTCCCAAATCTGTCAGCTCTCCTGTCAGGATTCGCATATGTGTTAGGTATTCATCTATCGTCTCCTGACCACGCTTTTCCAGTCTAGCGAGTTTCAGTTTCAGCTGAAAACTCGGGTGTCTTGCTTCTCCCTCGTGGCGTTTCTTAAGATATTCCCACAATTCCTTAGCGTTAGAAATACCTCGTGTGGCCAGAACTTTTTCATTAGTCAGGGATAGCATTATTGTCGCATATGCCTGATTGTTTTTCTTGCTCCGTTCTTTCCAGAGTTTAGTCGCTTGCTCACTCTTCTCGTCTGCATTTGGTTCTTCTTCTGTGACTATGTCATACAGTCTTTTTCCTTTCAGCAGCGCTGTCATTCGAAGATTCCATAGCGTGTAGTTGCTGACATCCAGGGGGTCCATTTTCGCACATCCAAAACTGTTGCAGTCACCCATCTTTCTCTTGTTAGGCTCGTTTCACGTAGCAATGAAATAACCACGCTCTGCTACCATAAGTGTTAAAATATGGTGTGGTACTTGATCCAAAAAACACCAATTCAGTGTTAACATCAACTTATATTTAATATCATTTAAACTTTACAGATATGCTATACAGCGATTAGGCATTGAAGCCGCCTATTACTGAACAAAAACTTCGAATCGATAAAATAAACTAAGCTAAATTAACATAAACAATCTGAACATACCCAACAATTACTAAGGCAATGATAAGTCTTTCAGTTAATCAAAAATAATGTTAATTGTCAATGGCAATTGTATGTTCAATTCCTTCAAAAATTAAATAGCCCTTTATTAGGAGCTTTAGCATAAAAGCTACTTATAAGAATGCACCCTTGGTCTGTACGTTTATCCAGCCGTCCATCCGGCATTTGCACGATAACTTGAAAACGGATTAACTTTTTCAAATTCTGTTTTCAGAAATATGACCATCAAAGTCTTAGCTCGGCCGTATCCACTTTTCAGAATTTTTCGTGGACCCCTTCAAGTCGAATTCACGTGCTAAAACAGTGAGTGTAAAGAATACAAATATATAACAATCGATTTGTCAAGAAGGAATATATTGTCACTTTCTGTTCATCTTTTAAGCATTATTGACTCTGGCGCACGTACGTGAAATCGCTTTGTCGACGCACGATTGCTCAAGTGCTCATAATCTATAAGCTTATTATTAAGTCGCGGAAAAATGTAGCTACATATTGGTTTTATAATGTCAGTCCGTGCCCTTCATAATTTCTACATTTTTTGAGGTAGAAGGTTGAATTCGGAATGTAGCTTACTATGGGCATGTGCACCTTCACTATTTAGTTTGGTTTTGATTAGCCCACTAAAGTCGGAGTTTTGGGGGTGGAAATTAGAGGGGACCAAAAGGTCTAAGTGTATTTATGCATATAAAGGAGTGAAATTCGGTATGCAGATTCCTATATGCAAGATCTCCATTATGCAACAAAATCAGGCATAAACCTGTCCTCACTTCCAAGCACAAAGCTGCCAGATTAAAGTTCACTAAAGATCACATGGATCGGAACATGGAATGGACGAAAGTCGTCATCTCCGATGAAAAGAAATTTAACTTAGATGGCCTGGATGGATTCTACACCTGCTAGCACGATCTATGGCAAGAAGAAAAAAATCCTCTCAATAAGACAAAATGGATGTGGATTTGTAATGGTGTGGGCATAAATAGGGTCCAGAGCAAAGAATACGAAGTCTGTGTTTTGCTGAAGTTATGTGGATCAGCATGAATACCAAGGGAATTTTACATATAATATTTTGTCTAAAGGAAGGAAACTTAGTGGCAATGACTGGATATTTCAGCATGATAATGCTAATATTCACTCTGTAAAGATAACCATAAAACGAAATACCTTTTAGCCCACAATAAATTGAAAAAAAATAAAACCCTAAAAAAGGCTTTTTTTGATCACACTTGTGATCATCAGTAGGAACTTAAAATGAACTGAATAGAAAACCATAAGTTCACCAACAAGTTCACCCTCCCCTGAGTCATCTGAATGATCAACTCTTAATTGGTTTATTACATCTACAACACTCCTCTACTAGGATAAACAAAGGGGAAACTCTGACCCTCTATCCTGATTCATCAATACCTCTGGGCAGACTTGGCCTTTATAACAATGGGTTTTCTTTGTAAACATTTTATAACTACAGGTATTGGACATTGAAACTGAAACACCTGGTAGAAATCCAAAATCTTTATTTAATAAGGTGTTGGGGCACCGTGGGCAGCCAGCACAGCAGTAACACGTCTTGGGAAGGATCGGTAGAGGTCCTGCACAGTTTGCACCCCAAACCATTACTGATCCACCTCCGTGTTTGACTGTGGGTGCCAAGCAGTCTGGGTTGTAGGCATCAGAGGGGCTCCTCCAGACGAATACCCTCCCTGTTGTTTGGAAGACAGTGTAGCTGGACTCGTCCGAGAATATGACGCGTTTGAGGTCATCCAACGTCCAGGTTTTATACGTCAGGCACCACTCAACCCGCTTGGAGGCATTTGTACTACTGATGAAAGGCTTCGGTATAGCAACCCTGCCATGGATGTTGGATTTATGCAGGTAACGACGGATTGTCTTCGTGCACACAGGTTCCTGGAGGTGTGTATTCATTTCTGCGGTGATTTCTGCTGCAGTGGTTTTCCGCTTTCGTGCAACAATCCTGGTCAATGTCCTGACGTCTCTTTCCGACAACTTCCGTTTTCCCCTGCAGTTGCTCCTCCTGGACGTGGTTCGTCCTTCCTGTTCATATACACACATCACCCTGGATACTGTAGCACGTGAGACATCACAAAGTGTGGCAGTTTAGGACACAGATGCACCTGCTAGACGCGCCCCAACAATCTGCCCTCTTTTGAAGTCGGATATGTCTCCCATTATAGCGCTCTGCACAGACAATTTGAAGCTTACTATCGAACTTTTCTACTGGAGTGACTACCAAGACCTCTGACACGTGATTCATTGATATGCATACGATTAATTACCTAGCAGAAGGTTCTATTTAGCCCTAGGGGTATCCAGTGCTATTTGCGAAGGTGTTTCAGTTTCAATGTCCAATACCTGTATGTGTTTGACCTACCAATATGAATAAACTGTTTTCGGCTGAATGGTTGTCATCATTTGTTTATGCGAAATCACTTTCACATTAGCAACGATACAATGAATGAGACATTGAGAAAAAAGTGAATCAATGTACTGTGTATTGTATAAATGGAATAATATACAATATAATACACTGTATAATGTATTGTTATATATATTAAATACATGGTATTTTCATTTGAAGTCATCCTCCCCCCCCCCCCCCATGCCGAATTGGCACAATGCGTGGAAAGGGATGGGGACTATGTCGAAATGTGAATAATGCATTACATAGAGGACAAATGTAAGTATCAGATACAAAAAGAATTTTGAAAATCTGTTAACAAATTAAGTTACACACCAGGAGGCAAAAATTATTGAACAACCCTCGTATAATTTTTCCATTATTATCTTTACCTTATGCTTGCAGCATTAACTCTAGTTTTCATTAATTAATTATTTATTAGTGTTTATCAGCTTTCTGATGGTTTGGAAAGGACGAATTCCCAATCTACAAGCTCATGGCTTTCACCTTGAACACCAGTCTTACTATCCCGTATTCAGATAGCCTAGTTGGTAAAGGCAACAGGCATGATACTAGTCGTGGAATTTTTCCTTCGATTTTTCCTATATCTTCATCTTATTATGCTGTTCTTTCTCTTTCTCTCTCTCTCAATTCTAATTAAACACACAGTACAGCTAATTACATGCTGGATGCATTTCAAAACATGGAAGTTAAAAAATCTACAATGTAACTGGCAATTTTCAGATTCATAAGTCAAACTGACTTGTAGATTTTCATCCTAGAGTGAACCTTCCCGTTATATGTTGCATTTAGCAGTTTAAAACCCCCCTTCTGCTTCCGGCATACTTGTGCCTCAGGTGGTTCACACGTACAGTTGATAAGGTCTAAGAAAAATTAAAAATAAATAAGCTAATAAAGTATATAAGAGAAGGGAGGAAGCAAGAGCATTTAGGAAACCATATTTTTGTTATTGTTGTTGTTGGGTTTTTTTTTTTAATCAAATTTAGTTTTTTATATATAAGACACTTTACAAAATTAAAAATATAGGGGCAGATGAGATAATTTCATACAGAAAAAGAATTTACCATCTAAATGTGCATCTTCTGTTGGCTGAACTTGTTCTTCGAGAGCCTGAGTGGGTGAACAACGGTTTTCTTGGCATTCTGATGAACCCTCAGCCACGTCAAAGCAACTATCAAAGACATAATAAATGAAGATTTAATCTTATATGATTACAGGAATAGATAAGGGAATATCTATAATGCATTCTTAATGATATTTGTAAGGATTCCATTTGTAATCATTAGCGCTTTAATTATTGCCCTTAAAACTTTGTGGAGACTTATTTTATGATAAAGAGACCAATTTTTCTCAGGCAGGACGTGAATTTTACAGGAGATATTTTCGTAAACTAAGAAACAGCATGTTTATTTTTATCCAAATAAATATTTCATGTCGATTTAAACTTTTTATAAACATTTATTAATTAGTTATCCCAAATTCATTCATCCAGATTAGTAGTTTTCTGAGAAATGTATTTTTTTTTTTTTTGTTTAAAAAAACATTTTTGGCAAGTATTTCACTGAATTCTTCACATCTCCAGCCTACATTTGTTTTAACAGAAGATACTGCATCAATTGTGCCTATTTTTAATGGAGATTTGTCCACTGTCCAAACAAACGCTTTGCTACCAGGTAAACACATTATCTAACTTACAAGTTTTTTTTCATGTTAGCATGCTATTTTGTTTCGACAATGAAAACTTTTTGCCCTTTTGGATCCTGTTATTTAGGATCGTTAGCCTGAGTTAGATTTTATCTTACTGAAATTCATTCTTGGGTGTTTATTTGCGTATCTCTCTTTTTCCACTATACAGGCTGATTCAAATCGTGTGTAAAATAATTTAAGGGGGCATTATAGAAGTCAAGATAAACACAAAAAAGTCCTATGAACACTGGTCCGAATTTGAACGATAATGCCGCCACCAAGATCAACAAGTTAATAACTCAGGTTCTGTAAAGCCTAGATTAATGAAATTTAGAGTAATAACAGGGTACATAAAACTGTGTATACAGTTAAAATCTGATCGCATTCCAACAAGAAGTTTCCGAGTTACTCATTCAACATCATAACACGTGTTCACTTGTGAGTACTAACCAGCACTTTTTACAATTTTGACTGCGTAACTCTGAAACTTCTTGTTGGATTTCGATCAAATTTTAACGGTATACACAGTTTTATGTACCCTGTTACTTCTCTTAATTTTATTACCTTGACCTCTATAATACCCCTTAAATTGTTTTACACACGATTTGAATCACTCTGTATTAAAGATAGTATTTTTTCTAGCCGACCTGTTTTTATCACAAAACGTCTTAATGCACTTGTAATTTTTTTTTGTTCTTTTTTATTGTCTTTTAGAGCCAGTAATGTTTGTAAATCTATTTTTGTATTTTTTTTCCTTTTTTCTTTTATATCTTCCATCATGATGTTTCTGAATTCTTCAAGAGGTAGCATTCTAGCAACAAATATTTGACCATCTACTTCTCCCTGCACTTGCCCTTGTCATTCGATATTCCAAGTTCATGCAATAAATATTTGAATAGTATATGTCCTGTTCTTACCCTAAATAATATTCCAGTATTCCTGGTTTGAATCCAGGTCGCTAAGTTTTTCCTTCCATTTTTTTCAAATTGTATTATTACCTGATGTTTGTAGAAGTACCTCCAGTTTGTATTCATTATTTACTAAATACTATTGTTTGGTCTATTTTTGTTATATTTTTAATATCTTTTTAATAGGGTATTGTGGACATTAAATCTTTAAGTGTTCTCCAGTTGGGTTACTCTTCCATTCATTATTCCATGCAGTTGTGTTTTTTATTACTTTATTGATTGCAGTCGTTGATACATTCACTAGGGTTTGGATCATTTCTTGCACCATTTGTTAGTATGCATCTTCTCATTTCCATAAATTCCCTTGCGTGCCGGAATACACATTATATTTATTTCCATTAAATTTAGGATATTTTCAATTAAACATCCTTTATTTGTTTATGATACCATTTATGGGTTTCTATTGCTGCTTTTATTGCTATTAGGGTGCTTTTGGAATCTGATAGTATTATCCATTTATTATGATTTTGTTGTTGTATCCACATTAGTGCTAATGCAATGGCTAAGATTTCTGCTGTTAGTGAGCTGAATGTTGCATATAATCCCAGTGCTAGCTCTTCTTCTGGGGGAATAAATACACCCATTCATTCTGTATTCGTTGTCAAGTCAAATGATCCATTAGTATAAATCGTCCTTTCACTTGACAACTTTATTAGTGCTGCAGAGCTACAATTTCCTATTTTAGGCCAGGGGAGTATTGATACAATTTCTATTGGTTCATTCGTCGAGAATAGTAGGAGATTTTGAATATAAATTTGATTAATTATGTTCATATCTGATAATGGAGGGATATTAAAACATGATAATGGCAATTCTTTTATGAAGATGGATTTAATTGATTCATTGATAATTTCTGTTACAAGTGTAGATTCTGTTTTTGCATAGTATCTACTGTAACTGCAGTAGAACTCCAATTATCCGGATTAATTGGGACCAGATCGATCCGGATAATCAAACATCTGGACAATTGATTGGAAAAAGGTTACCGTATTTTTTTGAATATTGTCCGCATTCAGTTTAGGGCACAGCCACAAATTTGACAGTGGAATGAAAAGATAACCGATTAAAGGCCGTAATTCACTTTAGGCCGCAAACTTCTTGGGTCTAAGAAAAGATGGAACTACTTCGTTTTAGTGTCCCATAGTATATTACATAATAATTTAGACAGTAGTTTATTTAAATAACATCTAAATTATTGTTATATATTTAACGAAACTTTTATAAATTTATTAATGAAATGTGTAAATAATTATAGTAATCTTATTTTAATGAACAAGTGTATCTATTTCTTCGTCGGTGGCCATGGCTCTATCAACGAAATGCTGACCAATGGTGCAATACAGCATTCTATGACATCACAACACCTTGGAGTACAGTGGGCTAAGGAATCGCCGACAATAGCTTTAACACTTTAATTTCATAATTTATGAATGAAAATACATGTGACTGGCTAATTATTGTTCTGAAGGCTTAGAATATTAATTTCATTGTTAGAAAACGATTCAACAAAGGCTGGTTAATTTAAAGCCATGAACTCAAATTCAGTGTTTTTATGGAATAATTTTTGCCAATCTGCGATCGATTTACCTTTTCAAAACTTATAAAATGTAACAGAAGATTACTATAAAAAGATAGGATATAAATATGTATTGGCTATTGATGAAATATAGCTATATATATGTATTGACTATAGACCAAAAATCATTATGCTTACAACGGTACTGGCGCTACTCCTCATTTCAATTGGGGACGGGGGAGGGGGTTATTAATATAAAAAAAAAAAGCTAACAATAATTCGACTCTATTTTACTATAAATTTAGTATAAATAAGTACAATTGTCTCGTACGATAAATAGAGTTGAATTTCCTTCTTCTATTAATAAAAATTATCCCCCCCCCCCCCCCCGCATAAAAAAAACAAACAAAACTTCCTGTTTCACACTTGTCAATGAATACTTTTTTTATAGCGGAATAATTTTTAGTCGATAGCCAATACAATCCATTCATATTATACCTATTTTCTCTTATATTTGCTCTGTATCTTTTTATACGAAAATTCTGTTACACTTTATACTTTTTGAAAAGGTAAATCAATCGCTGATCAGTAAAAAATTATCTGATAAAAGCACGGTGGATTTGAGTTCATGGCTTTAAATTATCCAGCCTTTGTTCAATCGTTTTCTAACAGTAAAATTAATATTCTAACCCTTCAGAACAAAAATTAACCAGTCACATATATTCATTCATAAATTATTATCGCCATGGTTCGTACTCAATTTTACAAATTGGAAATAAGGAGCTCTTAAGGACTTTTGAGAGATTTTTAAAGACCTTTTAAGGATTTTTAATTATACATGAATTAATAAAAATTAGATAATTTTTAATTTAACATTTTTTTCGTATTAATTCATAAGACGTTTTTAAAATGCTTTTGCTTATCAGATATGCCTGAATTTAATTCTTATAGCTTTTTTTTTTTTTTTTTTTTTTTTTTTTTTTTTTTTTTTTTTTTTTAGATTTTTTTAAATATCACCTCTCCTGTCTTTGCATTTAATAAAATGGTCAACATGTCTCAAAGCTTTTATTTCTCCTGGAAATTGAGCAGCAGAGTTGTTAAGGTTAAAAATATTACTTTCTTTTTTTATCTTTTATCTGTGAATAAATTAATATTTTCGGTCTTCCATTTATCTGAGCCTTTTCTCTTTCTTTTTCTAAATGTTCCGTGTAGTTCTGACGACCTGATGATCTGTTGCTCGAAGCTCCTCAATCATTTTAACATTTTCAATACTACCACTAATCTTAAGTGGCCACATTATATCACAGACACTTTTCAAGCGTGCTAAAAGAACTAACAAGTTCCAATTGTACAAAATTGCTTTCACTGAGTATAATAAAGCTGTGCTAAGCGTAACTCGTTGAGGAATTTATATGAAGCAGGTCAAAAAACTGCTGAAGGAGCTAGACTCAATAAAATTCAACAGACGGACAACCAATAATTATTGGTACTCTCCAAAAGACAAATGGTGAATACACCAAAAACATCAAGGAGGTCCTAGAGACCTTACTTGCAAGTGAATTCCTAGAAGCAGCAATTGCTTCCGTGGTCAGACAACGTGGGTAAACTGGAAGGCTCCCAGGAAATTATCACACCACAACCAATTTTATGGGCAATTCACTCCTTTCAACCATACGAATCTCCTGGACCGGATGAGGTCATGCCCGTATTGCTGCAGAATGCATTGGACGTGATTTCATCCAAGGTCAGTAGAAAGAGAAGTGACGTCAGGGATGCAAATGCAAAAGGAAACATTAAGGAGAGCATTATAAAAAAAAATAATACAATATTCATGGAACAAAATATTAATTTTTTGGATATTGTATTAACAAATAAGAATATTTAATTCATTTGCTTTGTCTGAATCATTGTTGCAGCCATTCACTGCACAGGGTTCCACAGGCATTGTTAGCTTCACTGTCCCGATCTTCGTTGGTGACCTTGATGTCACTGCACAGTAAAGGGTGCAGTTTGGGAAGAAGTTTGTGAGACCATACCTTTTAGTGATCTTTATTTCATCTATCCTGTGCAAAATCTTTAGAGCCATTTAGCCCTGGGATACATTTCTATACGTAGGATGAAAGTCATCTTTTCACCAAAACTTGGAAAGGGTTGCTATGACCAGGCGAGGAATTTTCGTCCAATTAGTCTATCCTCATCCCCACTCAAATGCAAGGAAAAGATTATTAATAAGCAGGTTAGAGCAACAATGGCCAGAATTGGACCCATACATGATAACCAATTTGCATATCAACCAGATAAATCAACAGAGATAGCTCTACATCACTTTCCGGCAAGGATAGAGAAGACTCTGGCTCGCAAAGAAATAGGCCTTGCAGCCTTTCTGAGCATTGAGGGAGCATTTGATAATACTTCTACACTTTGATTGTTAACTTTATGCGCTAGAGCAGCATATCCCAAACATTTTCGACTCACAAACCCTCTTCACAAAGCTCTGACTTGTGTGAAACACTGACTTGTAAATATACATGCATACAATACAATAATCTGCCATTATGGTTTTAGCGAAAGTTTTAGCGAACCCTTTGAAAGATTTCGCGAAACCCCAGGGGGTTCACGAATACTACTCTAGAACAATCGAGCCACTGATACGCAATAGAGTTCATAACCTCTTGGAGGACAGATAGCTAACACTCAATTGTTTGGGGGTGAAATGCTCTCCCTAGCTCTACTAAATATTTATATCTACGGAGCCGCCAGGAAGAGTTCATAAAGGCTGGGTATTCGTGGATTATGAGTAAACTTCCCTTGAACGAACTCTCATATCCCCATTAACAAAACAATGACCAGCAGTATTTTACAAATGCCTACAGACGAACTGGAAGCCCAGTCTCTCCCAAAACACACCTGCGGATTGTAATTGACTCAGCGTGAGAATGGAAGGGGGGGGGGGCTCATCTCTACTGGAGATTTAGTAATGTATACCATGCAGTAGCAATGTACAGGGTCTTTATAATTAAAGTTCCATTTTGACATGGCCATAAAAAAAAACAAAAAACTACTGGACCAAAAGCTATAATGCTTGGTAATATTATACAAGAGGGCATGGGAAGTTCATACCCACCAAAAAAAAAAATTAGTTCAAAAGGTCACCACTAGCATGGAATGGCGCTCTATGCAATATTCGTATACGAAATTAGACATGAAGACACAGGTTAACAAGTCTTTAATCGTTACTAAAATTAGTTACATGTTGAATGTGGCCTCCATTTACTGAAAGCATGTTGAATGCGTCTTCGTATCTAATTTCGTATAAGAGTATTGCATAGAGCGCCCTTCCATGCTCGTGGTGACTTTTTGAACTAATTTTTTTTTTTTTGGTGGATATGAACTTCCCATGCCCTCCTGTATAATATTACCAAGTATTATAGCTTTTGGTCCAGTAGTTTTTTTTTTATGGCCATGTCAAAATGGAACTTTAATTATAACTCGTGCAAACGTGATTCTTTGCAAAGAACAGAACGTCCCTCTTTGCTTCAGCAAATCTTCCCCTTTCCCCTATGGCAGCAAATGGTTTATCATTTCTGAAAAAATCTTTTAAAGAAAAAAAAAAAAACAGTTTTATGTTGATATAAATAAAAAAATAAGTACTTCTTAATGACCATAAAATAAATAGTCAAATTTAAGAGCTGTTAGTGCAAAAGTAAGTACTTTTTAAAAACTTTTTAAGGGCCCTTAAAAGCAGAAACTGAAAATAAGGAGTTCTTAAGGACTCTTAAGGACCGTACGAACCCTGAACGCTTTATTATGTACTTCACGTGTTAAAAGTTATTGTCGGAGATTCCTTCAAGCCCACTCTACTCCTAGGTGTTCGTGATGTCATAAAATGCTCTATCACGCTATTGGTCGGCAGTTCATTGATAGAGCCATGGCTGCTGCCGAAGAGTTACACTAAATTAAAAATGAGATTACTATAATTATTTACACGGTTCGTTAATAAATTTATAAAAGTTACATTAAGCATATAAAAATAATTTAGATAGTTATATAAATAATAAAAATTACTATCTAAATTAGTATTAATATACTATGAGATGCTAGAACGAAGTACTTCGATCTTTTTTTTTTTGTTCTATCCAAAATTACCGATGATTTTTTAATTCAGATAAAAAAATTTTTTCAGGCTGCACTCCTAAAATTTTCGATTTTTTTTTGGGTTTAAAGCCACGGCCTATATTTGAAAAAATACGGTATTTCTTAAAGGGGGGAGGGAACAAACTTGCTTATAAAGTATTAATTTACTTTGTACAAAAACAATATTGTTCACATTTTGTATACTTATATACTGTATTTGTTGACGCTGCAAGCTCTTGCTTCGGACATTGTTATCATGTAACAATGCAACTGCTTGCTTTGCTTCTTGTTGCCATAGTGCATCTGTCTTTGTTGCTTTTTCTTGTTATTCCTTCTGAATAAAGTCGAAATTACTTCTCTGCCATTTTTTGTCTTGTACATTTTCTTTATGTACACTGCTCCGCTACTTTTTAAACATCGTCTTGATGTACCCCGCTCCGCTACTTTTTAAACATCGTCTTGATGTACCCCGCTCCGCTTGCAAGAAAGTGTTCTTTTGATCATCGTCTTGATGAATACCCGCTCCGCTCCTCTACTGAATACCTTTCTTCGCATATCTCTGCATTTACCACCCTCCGAGAAAAGCCTCGTTAGGGATAAGCCACTGGGCTTTACGCTACCCGCATTCATCCCATTTACTACCGCACAGTATTAAAATATCACTGCTTGAACATATCATCAAAATCACAGAGAGTGGCAGACAAGCTGGAGTTTTGGGTCCATTATGAATAGGCAAGCTGATGCACAAATAAATGTGCACTTGTTTGGTCACATGCAAGTTGAACACGAAATTCCCTACAAAAACGAAAAATCTGTTAAAGAAAAAAAAAGTTTAAATGTCGCATTAAATGTTTGTCTTTTTATTTTCATATGAAAATTCGCAAACTGTTTATTGTTTGAAGAAAGATTTTGTTTGCGGATTTCTTTCTTCCTCTCTCCTCTCAAAACGATTCAGATAATTGGCATCTGGTTAACTGGAGTTCTACTTTAGTTATAAATGAGGTGAATTTTTGGTATACGTGTGTATTTTGGTTGACCAAGGCTAATACTATTCACCCCATTAGAAATGACAAACAATCAGGGCTTAAAACCGGAAACGTTTCACTTGGATCCTAGGAAACTTCCTATTGGTCATGTTTTCTATGGCTTTTCAATGACTTTTGTTGTGAGTGTTTGCTTGCTACTGAAGATAATGAATATTGTAAAGGCCTTTTTATCGATAGAATCTTTAAATTATAATAAAAATGCCGGTGCATATAAAATCTGAAGTTTAATTCAATCTGAAAATTATTGGGTTCCCATTGCTTTGTATTCGAAAAACCAATTGAACACTTGAATTTTTTTTTTTTTTTGTTGCTGTTATTTTTAACGAACGAAACCTCGAATATAGAAATTTTCTCGATGCTTAACAGAAAAGAAAAAAGAAAAACCATCGTTCTTAAATAAATATTTATTTACAAAAATCTTGGCTTCAATTACTTGTTCAAGGGCGATTCGGCAACAGTCGAGGGGAACTTTATAAAGCAGAGTCTGGACAGTTAATTCAAGAAATGGGAGTGATAGCTTTTCAAATTTTTATCTTTAATTTCAATTAATTATTTGTTTTTGCTTTCAATTTGTTTCATCATTTTTTGATTTAACTTTTTCATTACTTATTTAAAAAATTGCTTCAGCTAACTCTGATCCAAAGCTAACCCCCGTTTCTTGAATAAACTGCCCCGAATCGCGGCTCTAAAAAAATCCGCTCGATTGTAGACTAGTATAATTATTAATATTTTTTAATCTTAGCTTTAATCACTAAGAGAATGGATAAGATGATAAGATTAAAGACTTCAAATCACATTTTACAAAGATGGAAACTAAACCATTTAATATGTGAGCGAGAAGAGAAGTCGAAAGTAAAGTTGCCACAACAATCATTCCCCATGTTGCTGGTGCTACTGCCATCGCCGCCGATGGGGAAGATGTGTGTGATGCTCAGCTCTATTTATCGTAATATATTTAATTATTTAATAGAAATATTAATCTAACAAATAAAATGAATTTCGGTGCTTATTTATCGTGCGCTATTTAATTATTTAATATAATTATTATGATAATGAACGAGGTTCCTTCATTTATCCAGCTGTTCGACGAGGTTCATCTTTTGAAAACCTGTACATTTTATTTTCTGAGAAAGCATTACAGCCAGATCTCACTGAACAACCTACAACACAGCAATAATTTATCGTGTAATTTTTGAACACTTTTGCAGAATATTCACCACAAATTCAGTAAGAAAACTCGACCAGTGTGCCCTAACTATGCAGAATTTAAATGCACAACAGGAAGTGATGCAGGATCCAGCTGATGCTAGCGCCCTCACCAACAACTTGATAAAAAATGGGGTGAATACTCGTTTTCATGTCCAGCCACAGTCTAATTTCCCTCAGGCATTGACCTACTTCCTTTTGTACAGGCTCATAGATAAGGATTAAGGCTCGTTTCACACTGCTGCAGACGGTCCGCGCAGAGACGAAGTCCTATTGTAACTGTAGGCGCTTTCAGAGTAGTGCGGATCGTCCGCATCAGCACATTCCATTACAAGTAGTGCTGCTTTCACAGTCACGCGGAGTCCGCATGCGGACGAAGAGATTTGGAGACGAAGAAATTATCAGATTTTTTTTTTTATTTTTATTTACAAAATTTACAAAAATAATTTATCAATTTATAAAATTTACACAATCTACCAAAATTGAATGAGCAATTTTGCTCGTGAGATTTTGATTTAAAATCTAAATCACATTCAATATAATATAAATATAAATAATGAATAAGTATATAAAAATAAAATAAATAATCAGACTCTTAAAAATCGCTATATTTTAAAATACAAACGGACAGATTATAAAAATAAAATAAATACAAATTAATAATTTCAACAATAAAATCAAGTCTAAAACAGTATTCAAAATTCAAAAGATTGTATGAAATATAAATTTAAAAATCCAATATAATGTATACAAATTAAAATCCAGCGCCATATATAACTTCGCTTAATATTACCGTAATTTCACGCGGATAGTCCGCGGACTATCTGTATTTTTTCATCTGAAAAATGGCTCTGCAGATTATCCGAGGGGCAGATTATCTGGGAACAAATTTTTCCAAATTGCAACAAATGGTAAACCTATAAAGTGACGTCTGCAAGATGGCGGCGGCCGCAAGTAACAGAAATAGATGAGAAGTTTACAAAATAATATATTTCACAAATTTGCCCTTTTATTTCTGATAGTAATTTATGAAGTACAGTGCTCCAACTATATAATGGCAATGTTGGGACAAATCCATTTTTTATAACGAGTTACCGTTATGTAGACAGAGCGTAGGAAATTTCACACTCGCGGATGTTTAAAAGACATTTTCCGATTTTCAAATGTTTATTAATAAATTGGCATCTATGATTTTAAATCCTTTACAGTCTATTAAGTGCTTTAGAATAAGATTTAAGTCAAAAATCGATGTTTATTTTGAAAAAAAAATGCGTAAATAACAATACTTATTTCGATTTCACTACGCTTGAGTAACATTGACTTACAAACAGCCGAAATCGCTCGCAGTTTTCACGTTTTTTGGTTTCACCTTTTCCCCATTCCGCAATCGGAAAATTATACTGATTATTTAGTTTAAATCAATTATATACTCTTCATCAGTAAATAGGAAATTAATTAGTTAGTTTAAACTAATTTATTATAACTCTATCTAAATATTTATAAATAAATTGAATTTGGATGAGTTATTTCAGAAAATGTTAGGGTTCGAATTTCCAACTTGGAAAGCTACGGAGACAAAAGGCAATCGCATGGCTTAGAGATTTTCCAGTCGCTTACACCGATAAAAAATTGGAAATTTGCAACTGCAGGCAAATAAACACCGAGTAGAGATTGTACTGTACTTATGATATAAACAGATGTACGAAAAAGATAAACAGTTAAATCACCGATTGAGCTTTCGTACACATTTTTTCTGAACTATTTCAGTCACGTGATTCCCGATCTTTTTGCTTGGGAATCAGTATGAACATTTGTTAACGATCGATCACTGTCGAATGTGATTTTATTGTTAACGATCAATTAAACTTCGTCAGTATGTGATTCATCAGGGCATAGAAACCTTAACATATCCAGCTGTTTACTTTAGCGTAATCCATGAAGCGAAATCGCTAAACAGACGCTAAAGTAAAATTGTAAAATTGCCGACACATCTGGGCATTATCCTTAATGAAAGCAAGCAAATTTTGTTCTCATCACAGCTTAATAAATTTTATTGATGCTTATTTCTGTAGATAAAAACACGATGGCCTTTGAATTGATGGTTTTAAATTAACGAGTCTTTATTTATAAAAAAAAAAAAAAAAAAAAAAAAAAGCAGCCAACAGGCAGCGTATTTCTTGTTTCTCCTGAAAGACAAATTTCGTTTCTCGTTTTCTATGACATGCGGGCTGCGGGAGTTGGCCTTTGCAATGTAGCTGTCTGTTAGGCACAGTTAGCTAAAAGGGAACAATACCCAATCTTTTTCTAACATTGAAATTAATATTCTAACCCGTCGGAACAATAATTAACCAGTGACATAAGTTTTTATTCATAAATTATTAAGAAAAAACATGTTAAAAAGTTAATGTCGGCGATTCGCTCGGCCGGAATTCACTGTACTTGGCGATTCACGATTAGTTGAGGATGTTATGATGTCACAGAATGCTATCGCTATTGGGCAGCAAACAGCAGTGAGTGCGTTGATAGAACCATGGCCGCCGCTGAAGAAATAAGGAGTTGCGCTCGTTCATTAAAATGAGATTACTGTAGTTATTTACACATTTAAATAATAAATTTATAAAAGTATTATTAAATATATAAAGGCAATGAAGATGGCTATGTAAATAATAAAATTACTAGCTAAATTACTATTTAAAATTACTACTTTGAGAAAGGTTTGAAATGAGCCACTTTTTACACGGGCTTGAACTCTCAGATATTCCGCGGATTTTCTGAGAAATTTTTTACAGGAAAGGTGGGTTTTTTTAATCCTGCGGATTATCTGGGAGGCGGACTATCCGCGTGAAATTACGGTATAGATACAAAAATAAAATTATTTAAAATTCCCAAAAGTGTTTAAATCATGTCTTAAAATATCGGTGTAAGTTTTCTTCCAAAATCCATTTTTTTAACTTTTGATTTTGCAACATTTTATTATTACAATTTTTTATTGTTAAAGGGATTAGATTGAAATATCGGACTAACATATAATCTATTTGTCTTTGTAGTGAGTATATTTATTGAGAGGTATTTCCCTTACTTTATTTTTTGTGCTCTCATATCATATGGATTACTTATTCAGAGATTCCATTATTATTTCCTTCAGTGCATATTTACATATTCTTAAAATATACAATTGGTAATAGTTTAACGTACAATTTTGTTCATTTTTAAAAAGATACTTTATCATATACTGCTGTAATAATATAATTGGTTTCAAATCTGTTTTGAAAGTCGCACCCCAAATTGGTAAACAATATTGCAGAACAGACGGAAATACGAGTGCTTCAAAAATTTGCCTAAAGGTCCCTTAATGATCGATTTAAGCATACGCAAAGAGATTGATATTACTCGTAGCTTATTTTAAGTATGAGCTATATGATTTGACCAATTTAACTTATGATCCAAAATAACTCCTAAATATCGAAAGGTGTCAGTCTTTTGTATTTGTTCACAATAACAATTTTTACTTTTTAGAAATAACAATTAGTATTTTAGATTGAGTAGACTTTCTACCAGATTGATATATTTTTGGAGTATTTTTCACATCTAGTAAATTTTTTTAGCATTTTTGAATTTTTTCTAAACTTTTATTATTTTTACTAAGTTTTTAGCATTCTATTCATTTCCCCCCTGTATTTTAGAAAATAACTGGTGTTTTTCTTAGACATTCGACGTATCGATATTATATGGAAACATAGATTAATAAGGATGCATTCATATTCTGAATTTTGCAGTTTTCTTTAATGAACGACAATAAATTAACAATCAGTCGCCAATAGCTAATATGAAAATAACTTCTCGAAAATATGGCAACTTCAAAACTGCTTCGAACTGAGGGAGTTTCATTTTGTCCAGATCATGTTTCATTTACTAATTAACAGATGAATATTTAATAGGCCCCGAAATTAAATCGCTCATGTCTTTATTCAAAATTGAATACTGTACAACATAAATACAGTGGAACCTGCTTATTACGAATTCGGTTAATACGAAATCCCGCTTAATACGAAATTATTTTTGGTCCCGGTCCCGTTCGTTTACTTTCCTTGAAAAATTACCCCCTTATTACGAACTGTTTTTTTCGAAAAACCTGGTTAATACGAAAAAAAATTTCAAAATAAATTAACATTTCTTACTAAAAAACGATTTTAAAAGTCAACTATGATTGGATAAACAGTTTAGCGCAACAAATACATTTACAGATATGCACAACTTTCATTGTGTAGCGATGTGTCTGCAGTGATCTCTTTTTAAACCCTTTTTTTTTATACAACACAAGTGTTGCCAACTTGGTGGATTTTCCGCTACATTAGCGGATTTAACACTGAAATTATGCAAAAATCCGCTAGAATTGGCTAAAAATTCATTTAAACAATAGAATCTGCACAGATTTTTAGTTTGGTTTTAGTGAGAAAAATTTTTTGGAGTTGGCAACGCTGATACAACAGTGCCAATTTTAAGAGCGGTGATTTGAAGCAAACGTGAAGTCAACCGGAAGTACACTTAAATACGAACTGTTTTTTTCGGGGATGGAGAAAAAATTCACTGCCTTATTAATGTTCTGTCAAATCTCTATTTATTATCAACATCATAAACAATCTCAGCATTTTTATTATAAATTCTGATACACTGTGTTTTTTATCTTTTTTTTTTTTTTTTTTTTTATTTGCCACGAATTTTTTTACAAGTCTCATTAGCATTGCCTTCTAAAGGCATACTGTATGTATCGTCCACCCCGCTGTCCTCTGCATGACGTCACAACCTAACAACCAATGACTGCAAAGTTGGACGATTGGTGCTGATTGGTGCTATCAGAGACCATCAATATTGATGGTCTCTGGGTACAGTCGGGCACTATCTTTCTCTTATGCTACACAGACATTATCTGTCTTCATCACCAAGGATATCAATCTCTGCTCTTTTCATTTGATCTGTCAACGTTAAAACATGTCGGGGAAAAAACGAAAAGATTTATCGCTGAAAACTAAATTACAAATATTAGAAGAAGTAAAAAAGTCACGTTAAAAAAAGTGAAATTGCTAAGCGATTTGGAATCCCAAATTCGACGCTTTCCACTATTCTGAAAAATTCTGAAAAAATTCGGATGCAAGCTGAATCGACTGGAGCGTTAAAAAGGAAGCGAATGCGAACAGCAACCCACAGCGATTTGGAAAATGCAGTCTTAACATGGTTTCATCAGGTACGTAAATGTAATCAAAAATTTTATGTCGATTGTACAATACTGAACTGTAAACTGTGTTAGAAGGTAACCAATACATTACATAATGTAATTTAATGTTTTGTGTGTAGGTACGTCAGGAAAACATTCCCATTAATGGTCAAATTCTACGAACAAAGGCCAATGAATTTGCGGCACAAATGGGGCTGCCTGATTTTCAGTGTTCCAACGGCTGGCTGGATCGACTCAAGCAAAGGAACGGAATCGTTTACAGGGCAATTTCAGGTGAAGCAAATGCTGTAAACGAAGACGTGGTATGTGACTGGCGAGAAAACATTTTGCCAGGATTAATTGAAGCATACACTCCACGAAACATTTATAATGCTGACGAGACTGGTCTCTTATCATTTACTGCCCGATAAAACCTTGCATTATCGAGGAGAAAAATGTCATGGAGGTAAATTAGTTAAATTTAGTCTTTTGTAAAGATTGTTTACATATTAAATCAATAAAATTCACTGGTTGTTTTTCTTTTTTTCAGGAAAAAAAGGAAAGGAATGCATAAGCGTTCTCCTTTGCACAAACATGGACGGCTCTGACAAAAAGAAACCGGTCATAATCGGCAAATCTGCACGACCACGATGTTTTAAAAACAAAGTCTCTGCCATGTGATTATTTTTACAATAAAAAAGCGTGGATGACGGCAACAATCTTTGATCAGTGTCTGAGGAAATGGAATAGCCAGTTGAAAGAGGAGAATCGCAAGGCAATTTTATTCGTTGATAATTGCGCTCCACATAAATTGCCACCAGTTGCATTTAGCAACTTAGAAGTAAAATTTTTCCCTGCAAACACCACCTCACACTTGCAGCTCTTGGATCAGGGCATTATCTGTTCTTTCAAATCCGAATTTCGACAAAAACTAGTTTTGGATATGATAGCGGCTTGTGAAAAGAAAACGGAGTTCAGAAAATGGAGCGTTATAGATGCCATTTTAAATGCTGTCGCTGCGTGGCGCAAGATACCTGCAGCGCCAATTCAAAATTGTTTTCGCAAAGCAGGATTTTCAAACGGCATTAATGAGGATTTTGATAACGAACCGGACTTTGAAGGTTTTGATGAATGGACGATTCTTAAAAGCCAAGCCTTGTACAGGGAGAAACTGGCAAACATCTCGTTTGAGGATTTTGTCAATGTCGACAATGATGTTGTAAACTTCTGAGCCGTTAGACGACCAGGAAATAATAGCCCAAGGAATAGTGGACGATGAAGCAGAGAGCAGCGATGACGTAGTCGGCAACATGCAAGAGAGAGTTTCTTCTAATAAGGTAAAGGAAGCTTTAGATACGATAAACAATTTTCTAATGACGGAAGAAGATATCAATGACAATGAATTTAATGCTTACTTTTCTTTGAAAGAAAAAATTGATAAGTGCTTACAGAAACGATTTAAACAATCACATATGGAGAACTATTTTCCTAAATTGTAATATTTTGACGAATAAATAAAGTTATATAGAGTAAAAACATTTACGCAAATAAAAGCAGTTCATTTATAGAAAATATACATGACTTTTGACTTGTTTCTATAGGGAGTGCAAGTGACTACGTCACAGCTGACGTCATTTGTGCGATGAACGGGCCGAGAGCCTAGGAAATGGGATCGCTGGTTCCAAACATTGGAACCACGCAATATACGTACTAGTAACGTTGAAACGGGCGGCCAGTAAAAATGACATCTCTTAAATTATTATGTTAATTTGTGTAATTGATACTATTTTTAAGACATTTAATCCCATTATATAATCTATACATTAATATTAGAACGCTTTTTAATCACTTTTAATCACTTAGCAAAAGAAAGCCATCGTTCGCGGATCTTTCTTTCTTTGGGAAAACGATAGATGTCTAAATCGCTGTTTTGGCTCCTTCTTGAGCAGTGAGGAACTAAAAACACAATTTCACATCTTAAATGTGTTATAAACACTGGGCTTATACAAAGCGATTTTATTCCATCCCTACGTTGGAACCATGTTAAATCCCGAAGCGAGAAGACTTGTTTGGAACCAAATCGAGTCACGTGACTGAAGAATTCCAAGGACTGACGTCACACTTGCACTCCCTATAGTTCCTGGATAATACGAAACCCGGATAAAGCGAAAAAAATTGTTGGCCCCCAACGAGTTCGTATTATCCGAGTTATACTGTATCAACAAACAATCTCAATGCGTTCCGTTTACCCTGAACTATTTCAGTTTGCCAGAAACTACCCGATTATTTTAGCAACCAAAACCTTCTCTGGGACCACGAATTTTTTTTTCTGAATATGTAACAGGCTGCGACCACTGATTGCTATCACAACAGCTTCAGAGATCAGAGAGTTGTTATAGAGATCAGTAGCTGCGACAGCCTTTAATTGCAGCGAGCTCATTGTATATTTTTCCAGCAATGTGTTTTTTTTAACCCTCAAACCGGGATATTTTTAATAGCCTCAAACCGGGATGTTATTTTCAGCTGCATCCGTCCGCATGTCTGTGAAAACATCACATATGGGTGCGGAGTCCACGTGCGTAGCTTCCACATGGAGCGTCCGCAGCAGTGTGAAACGGGCCTAAGAAAAAAAATGCATCTGGGTAGGAGTAAAACCTGATCTATCAGGAAAAAAGATAGTATATATAATTATTTCTTTTTATTTCATTTGTTTATTTTCTTTAACTATTTTATCTTCTACTATTTTTTAATAAAATGGATTACTTTTAATTGCTGTATGTTACATGGAAAATTTTATAATGTTATTTTTTATTTTAAATTTTAATTTATATTTTTTAATTTTAATTTCTTAATATAGTTTTAAATTTTCTAATATTTTTTAATGATCTAACAGATGTATTGCAATGCTTTCTAAAGGGCCCAGAAGGTGTTTCTTGTTTATTGAAGATATCATTCTAACATTAGTAAAGTCGTGGCCGGTGTCGATGGAGTGCTTAGCAACTGCAGAGTGATTACTCCTTCCGTATCTTCTGTGTGCCAAGTGTTCTTTATATCTGGTTTTAATATTGCACGCCGTTTGACGTCGATAAACCTTGTCACATTGCGCACATTTGATTTTGTAGATTCCTGATTTGAGTAATGTGGGGATTTTGTCCTTCGGGGTTGATAGGAAGTCCATAATTTTGTTCAGGTTACTGACAGGCCACAAGATATAAGTGCTGAGTTGAGTCCTCTGACAAGATGCTTATTGTTGGGTAAAGAAATCATACTTTCCTTTTTTTTTAATCTGCCAAGCATTGTGATGTCGTTAATGAACTTTTTGAATTTCCTTTTTCTGAATAAATCCACAATGGTGCAATTGTTGTATCAGTTTCTGGTCGCGATGTTCTTGATAAGGGTGATTTCTTTCTGGAACCGTTCTCGACTCAATGGAATGTTGAGAGCCCTGTCTAGCATTGAAATAAAGGTGGCAGTCTTCTGGTTCCACGGGTGGCTGGAGGCCCTTGGAATGTAGTTGAGCCCGTTCGACGGTTTCCGGTAAATGTCAAATTCTAAATGGTCTTGCCTTCTAAAGATTATTACATCCAGAAATGGAAGCTTCTGATCTTCTTCCAATTCCATAGTGAACTGCACTGATGGGAAGAAACTATTTAAGTGTTCGAGAAAATCATTAACATCGCACTTACTGGTATCAAAAATAGTAAAAATGTCATCCACATAGCGGAACCAACAATCTGGAAAGTAGAAGTTTGAATTTCTGAGCATGTCTTTAAAACTTTTTCAGAATACTTCTGCCAAGATGGGACTTAAGCAAGAACCCATTGGTGTGCCTTCAGTCATCTTGTATACCTTATCTTGAAAACTAAAGATATTATTGTTAATGCAAAGTCTAATAAATTTCAAAGTGCTTAATAAGCCTAACCTAACCATTATCAAAAGTCTTAAAGGACAACTCTACGGTCACATACAACTTTACTTAAATCGAAAGACTAACCTATTAATAACTTCATAGCATATTTAATTTTTTAAAATTCGAATCCTAAATGTGTGAAAAACGAAGTGATTTGAAATCGGGAGGCATCCATCTTGGGTGGAGGCGTGACGTAGTGCGAGGA
This sequence comes from Rhysida immarginata, assembly GCA_023313115.1. Taxonomy (NCBI): domain Eukaryota; kingdom Metazoa; phylum Arthropoda; class Chilopoda; order Scolopendromorpha; family Scolopendridae; genus Rhysida; species Rhysida immarginata. Next base: position 738,217 of record JAHWFO010072569.1, read on the forward strand.
TTGCTCCCAGTCAGCTTTGCAGTGAAGCTTTAACATTCACTATAGATCTACATTCACTCAGTACAGCGTTCACCACAATTTTCACAATGTCTGGACATGAAAGCAGCGATTCAGATATCAGTTTTGGGACTTACAAAGATATGGAGGCTTATTTTAACAACTATCTATATAATGAATTGGACAACGATTTGGAGAACCTTGTGGGTGATGTGGATGATTTAGGCATGAAATCATATAGTTTAGAACCTCTACTGCGCGATCACCCGTCATTAGACGAGGAATCCAGTGTCGCCGAATCGAAAGAAAATGTACCACCCTAAACAAATTTTCAAGTATAATTAATACATATATTATATAAATGTGAACACTTTCATGATATTAATTTTCAAATTAGGTATCAGTGCACAATATGTGAAGATATGCCGACATCACAAGTGCGAACGTATGCTGCCGTGATTATGCCGAGATCGATCAGCATATGCCCAGTGGTTCGGCATGCATCACCGAAAAATCTGTCGTTTCAAAAATCTGCTTATATTACGATATACCAACAATCTAATTTGTCCATTAGATTTGGGTGCACTTGGGAAGAAATAAAAGAAAAGTTCTTCCCCGTTACGTTGTAACAGCCATTCGAAAAATCTTTCCTTCACAAGAACAGTGTGGTTTCAAATACTGTAAAATTTTATTAAAACTGTTTAAAATTCTCTCAAGCAATTTTCTTTATTTGATCATAACTAAAATTTATGGAAAAACGAACTAAATTTCAGGTTATCAAATGTATTTTGTTACACTGATATATTTTAATTTACGATCATCACTAAATATAAACTATTTCAACCAGTTTAAATGACAAATGTATTAGCTTCAAATATTAAACAAAAATTTGCTACTGTTAGCACCATTTACTTATTTAACAAGATTACCTAATAATAATTTTAATGGGGTCTTAGTCAAATGTTAAAAGCAATAGCCAGTAACTAGTCCCCCCTCCCCTTTTCTATTTGTGAATTTTAACCAAAAAAGTGGCTTCAAATCATAATCAATTGGTAACCTCCTCCCTCCCCTCTTTATTTTTGGTTGGCTTCCATTAAATGCTTCAATGAACAAAATAATTCCCCTTGACGAAGTAGCAAGAGCTCTGAGTTCGTCTATTTTTTGAAAACTTGAATTTTTGGAATATAGTATTTAGAAATGAAAATGAGCTCTATGTCCTTATGTTTCTCATCATTTTCAATCGAATGTAGCCATCTGAACACTTCAAAACGTGTAGTTGCATTTTGTCCGGTTACGTTTTATCCGGATACCTCTTTAGTTACATAGCCTTGCGCAAATAGATAGTAAGCTTAATACATACATACCTACATTAATACGACAAGATCAATAACAAAACAAAACTTTTCAAAGTGAGCGGAGCAGAGTCGACTAGTTCGTGGTTGGAAGCCAGTTATCTCTTTGATCAAAAATTATCCATTTCTTCCTAATTCTTACTTAGGAAATTGAAGAAATGATAAATTATTATCATTACCTCTATTGTTATAGCCAAATACTAAATAAGAATGAGGCATGACGAATATGCGATTTACCATTCAGGAAGATTGGTCGTAAATATCTACTGTGAGAAAATATCAAAATATCAGGAGACGTTAGAGAGAGAGGGAGAGAGAGAGAATTTTTAATGCATGGCGGTAAAATCCATTTCAACATAGTGAATTAGAGAAATAATTAGCACTAATTATTGTTTGAAAGCTTTCATAGTGTGATTTTTTAGTAAACAAACTAAAAAAGTTTCAAAATTCATTCAGTGTCATTCATGTAACGTCTCATTTTTTTAAACTCATACATTCGTGACTTCGCTTTAAAAGCTACACACATTTCAATAAATATTCATTTACATAGAGTACATTAAATGAATTAAAATGACCAAAATAATTATATAATAAAAGGAATGGTTTGATAATATTTCAATAACACCACCTTTTTTAATCCCCTCCTTCATTAGAACTTACATTGGTCCATTTATTTATTTTATTTTATTTTAATTTTATTTTCATTCAAAAAGGAGATTCACATTTATGTTATTATAACCAAAGTAATATTTGGAAACTCTTTCTAGTTTTTTTTACTTAAAAAATCACGCTGTGGAAGCTTACAAACAACTGGGATTAGCATTAAAACATTAAATCGACACCAGCAGCTCACCTCGCATTACGTCACTTCCGGAAAAATAATGGCCGGCACGGGGGGAATGCAAACGCGCTATTTTTCGTTTTTCAAAGCATTTTTTATATACACTACTGTTTATAAAAATCGCAACACCCTGATGGAATAGCCCAATCTGCATTAAATTTGGAGCATTTGCATATCATGGGTCAGAAAAGAAACCATTAGATTTTCAGGTCAATACAATGCGTTTTATTGTCACATTAGTATCGGGTGAAACCACCGTGGGATGCAATTACAGCCTCTAAACGTCGTGGCATTGAGTCAAATAAGCTCTGAATAAGGGCCTGGGGAATGTTCTGCCATGCTCTGTCTACACGGGTATACAGTTCATCCACAGTTGCTGCTGCATGAGTCTGACGAGCCAATCGATGAGCAACCCTGTCCCACACATGTTCGATTGGGTACATGTCTGGTGAACGAGCAGGCCAGGGGAACAAGGGCGTCTGATGTGCTTGGAAAAAGGCGAGGACATTTCTGGCCACATGCGGTCGGGCATTGTCCTGTTGGAATACAGTGCCTGGAAGATTCTGCAGGAAGGGGATGACCTCGGGTTGCACAACTTCCCTGATGTACCGGTCGCTGTTCAGATTGCCATGGAATCTGATCAGACGGGAACGGCCATGATAACTGATTGCACCCCACACCATCATCCCTGGCGTTTGTCCTGAATGACGCTACAGGATGCATTCTGGAAGGTCGCGCTCGCCACGAGTTTTTTGTTCCTTTCTATTGAATATGCATACATTAAATTTACGACCACGATTTAGGGCAGTGCTATCGCTAGCCTATTTTAGGAGGGCGCTGCGCCCTGCCGCGAGAGTAGTGCGCTCGTTCCCAAAAACAGTGCTATTCTGCGAAAATAGTGCGTATCAATTTGCTCTTGCTCTTCCATGTATCCTTCCACCCGATTTTATTAAACAGAAAGCACACAAATAGGCTGAGCCCTGTCCCTGCCATTCGCCCCCCTTCCCCACGAGATGCCTTGACACTGCATGATGTGCCCTCTTGCTGTAGTAGACACCCTCTCAATTTTAGTGGGAGCACTGTAGGGGACACCCTGTAAATAGATTAGCAGGCTCACACCGCGTTGTCCACCAACTGTGTCAAATATAGACTCCCCAACATACCAAATTTCAAAGTTTTTAGCCAATTTTTTAAAAACTTTGAAACTGTCAGATGGCGACAGCTCGGTCAAAAACAGCATCAATTTAGTTAAAAAGGTACAGCACAGGCCAATTAAGGACGGAGAAGTATTGATCTCCTTTGACATAGTATCTTTATTTCCTAGCATCCCTTTACAAGAAATGGCCAACTTTTTAACCAACATCCTGCACAATAATAAAGTGCCAACCAAGGTATAAGACGAATGTCTGAAACTTGTTAGACTTTGCATTAACAATAATATCTTTAGTTTTCAAGATAAGGTATACAAGATGACTGAAGGCACACCAATGGGTTCTTGCTTAAGTGCCATCTTGGCAGAAGTATTCTTAAAAAGTTTTGAAGACATGCTCAGAAATTCAAACTTCTACTTTCCAGATCGTTGTTTCCGCTATGTGGATGACATTTTCACTATTTTTGATACCAATAAGTGCGATGTTAATGATTTTCTCCAACACTTAAATAGTTTCTTCCCATCAGTGCAGTTCACTATGGAATAGGAAGAAGACCAGAAGCTTCCATTCCTGGATATAATAATCTTTAGAAGGCAAGACCATTTAGAATTTGACATTTACAGGAAACCGTCGAACGGGCTCAACAACATTCCAAGGGACTCCAGCCACCCGGAAGACTGTCACCTTTATTTCAATGCTAGACAGGGCTCTCAACATTCCATTGAGTCAAGAACGGTTCCAGAAAGAAATCACCCTTATCAAGAACATCGCGACCAGAAACTGATACAAGAATCGCACCATTGTGGATTTATTCAGAAAAAGGAAATTCAAAAAGTTCATTGACATCACAATGCTTGGCAGACACAAAAATAAGGAAAGTATGATTTCTTTACCCTACAATAAGCATATTGTCAGAGGACTCAGCTCAGCACTTAAATCTTGTGGCCTGTCCATTTGTTTCAGTAACCCGAACAAAATTAAGGACTTCCTATCAACCCCGAAGGACAAAATCCCCACATTACTCAAATCAGGAATCTACGAAATCAAATGTGCGAATGTGACAAGGTTTATCAAGGTCAAACGGCGCGCAATATTAAAACCAGATATAAAGAACACCTGGCACTCAGAAAATACGGAAGGAGTAATCAGTCTGCATTTGCTAAGCACTCCATCGACACCGGCCACGACTTTCCTATTACTAATGTAAAAATGATATCTTCAATAAACGAGAAACACCTTATGGATCCTTTTGAAAGCATTGCTATACATCGGTTACATAAAAAAATCAATTCTTAACTCGGATATGGGCCCAATTAGCGATTCTTCATTAATTAATTGGCTGGCTAGAATAATCAACACGAATGACCACTTGAGTCTTTCGCAGTTTGAACGGGATTGGTCAACGTTCCTTATAAATACACTTAGGCGTCACTATACAGGCAGTTCTCTCATCGATACCGACTACTGGGGCTCCTGGACTGCTGAACGATGGTAGCAATCGCTTCTGAAAAAACCTTACAGGTTGTATTTTTCCTATTTCTCATTGTTATGGCGAAAGAGTTATTTATTTCTACTTACAAAACATTAAACCTTTGCCAATAGAATTTTAAAATTAAAAAGTTAAAATTTGAAATAAATTTTTTAAAATAATACATAAAAAATCTGTCAAGTTAATTTTGAAAATAAATATAAAATTTGCAGAGTTAATCTTAAAAATCAAATATAAAATTTTGCAGATTTAATTTAAAAAATAAATTATAAATTTGCAGATTTAATTTAAAAGGTAAGTTATTTTCAGATTTTAATTTTAAAAAAAATAAAATGTAAACAATCTTGCCGATATATTTTAAAAAGAAAATATTAAAAAAAAAAAAAAAAAAGCACGAGTTGAATTAAAGTATAAAAAGTTTGTCAATAAATAATTAAAAATTTGTACTATTAAAATTTTATATATTTATTAATTTGTATTTTAATAAATAATGCATATTAACATAAAATAGTAATACTATTTACAATAATAACAATATAAAAAAAAAAAGGAAACTAAAGCATCTGTTTCACTTTTCGCGAATGTACAAAATTCTTTTGTTCAGGTTTTGAAGTTACCCGACTTGAACTACTTGTTCCTGTAGTAGTGTTCTCAGTTCTTTGGTCCCAGTCCTGGTGAGTATAGGGTACATACTACCTCCTCCCCAGCTCCTTAGCAGTCCCACTTCCACTGCAGGCTGCTTTTTCAGAGCACTGCCTCTCCCTACCTTGGTGTGGGGGCTGGAGGGGCACGCTTGCAACACTGTGTCATTCAAAGGCCCCTATGGGTGGGTTCCCTATGGCCAACCTTTAGCCTCCCCCCCCCCTCACCAAGTGTGAAGGCTTGAGGAACACGCTATACTGACTGCGTGTATGCCAAAGGCCCCCACGAGTGACTCCATGCGTGTTGCTCTACAGCCACCAAAACCTTCCCACCATATCGCACCTCCCTCACTATGGACGAGACCCCAAATACAAATTGTGAGGAGCTCATCCGAAGCGATTTCCCTGATATCAGACGCATATCCCAGCCTCAACCTAAACAATGAAGTATTTGCTATTGAACAAAGCACTCCAGACAACCCTGACCAACCTGTGGAAGCTCCTAGCCCCTTCTTCATGCATGCCTCCGATATACCATCCAGCAGACTGCTTCGTAGCGGGAATCAACTCAACATTTTCATCCCATTCCGCTCAACCTTTGTATGCACTGAGGAGGGATGTTCATCCAAGTTTCGAGCCTCAACCTGGTCCACAATGTGTAAGTCTCTGGAACGTCACCTCTTCAGAGACCACGCCATTAAAATCGGCTCCACAGTAAACAGATGCCTCCACTGTTTAGAAAACATAGGCATCCGTCCATCCAAGCACGTCTGCACCAACCCAGTCGATACGCCTTCAACTTCACCTCCTCCTGTGTACAACTTTAAATGTGAATTATGTGGAGAGACCTATCCATCCAAACATAGCCTCAGTAGCCACCGGAACTGGCTCAAACACTCAGTCCATCGTGCCCATGCACACAACGTCCAACTCCCTCTCCCTGTCACTAGACAACGCAGGTCCACCTAGGAAAGTAGAAATCAACCACTCACGGTCGCAGCAACAGTTTCGGACTCAACACGTGACGACCCCTCATCTGACATCCCTCCCGTATCATCTTCCACCTTAACTTGTTCATCAGTGTCCCTGTTCCGACACCGTGCAGCACCACCCTCCACTCCCATCAGCTCACGCAATCTGCCTCAATCTCCCCCTGCCTCCACAGCCATCAGCCAGACAATTCCAATAGTGTTCAATTCCACTTACTGAAGTAGAATCCTTCTCAAATTCCTGGCAGCCCTCGGACTTTGACCCCTCTATCTACACAAATGTCACCGCTGCTGGAGATCACGTGGAAATGTCTCAGTTTTCCACAGGTGAAGTCCTTGCTCGTCTGCGGAAAAGTGAAAACTCTGCACCCGGGTCCGATCAGATCACTTACCAACACTGGAGATCCGTCGATCCCACGGCAATAGTACTCACTGCAATCTTCAATGTCTGCATCAAATACATACCCACTGTATGGAAACACTTAACCACCATCCTACTCTACCCAGCAAACTGGCGGCCCATTGCCCTCTCCAGGACGATCTACAAACTCCTAGCCGGTGTCCTAACAGCTAGGCTCTCCTCCTGGATCCAGAAACATTCAAGCCTCTGCCACTGTCAACTTTGTGCTCCAAAACCGCATGGAGTCTACCCGTACTTCACACTCTGATCTCTGCATTGCATGGCTCTACCTTACAAACGCTTTGGAAGCATCCCACATGCTGCCATTCCAGCTGCCCTTCTAGGCCAGCCTTTCACTGAATTTGTTTGCGACCTCTACACTAATGCAACATCTTCCATCCTTGTAGAGGAAGGCCTAACCAACCCACTCCCTCAACTGGCAGGTGTCAGACAAGGCTGCCCGCTGAGTGGCATCCTTTTCAATCTCATCATCGACCCTCTCATCAGGACCATCCAGCGCGACTCACCAGAGCATCAAATACTCGCCTACGCTGATGATTTGTGCCTGCTAAGCGAGAACCCAGGATCGCTGAGTCCAACCAACACCACCTAAACTAGAAGGCCGTTCCACGAATTTTGTGACATCACAAAATGTAGGCGGTCACTAGCATTTTAGGTCAAGCTAACACTATGCTTCACCAGAATTAAAATGATTTAAAAAATAAAAATATAAAAAAATATTTTATTATTTTATACTTCACTATAATTAAAGTGATTTAAAAATAAAATATGATAATGCAAAACGATAATTTGTAAAAATATTTTATCAATTTTTATTATTTTTACAACTTTAATGACAATGATACATTGAAGTAAATAACTGAATTATTTAAGGTATTTAAAGCTTTAACCTAATTCATCAAAAATCAAATTCATAAAATTTCACAAAATGACAAGTTTATTTAAAAATCAAACATGAATGAACATTTCTGAGTTTAAATATTTAAGATAAGCCAATATTTTAAATTTTATAACAATTGTAGATTAATTTGTAGTCTAATAACAATTTTGACATAATTTAAAACAAGATAAACAATAACTAAATTGTAAACAAACTAAAGTTTTAAATCCCTTAAATAATTTTACAATTTCATTACTTATACATAATGAATATAAATATATATTTACTGATATATACATAATGA
>JAHWFO010072569.1:751281-767016 GCA_023313115.1 Rhysida immarginata
GCACGCAACATTTGTAAGGCATATTGTCTGACAACTATTATCACAAAATAGTCAAAATAGCGATGAAACTGATAACAGCGATGAAACGTGACAACTAGTGTTCAACGCACATGTTGCTTGCTGGATTGGTGGTGGCGCAGAGAAGCTATAAATTTTTTCAATCGCCTAATGGCAGTGACGTCACAACTTACATTTTCGACCGTGGAACGGCCTTCTAGTTTAGGTGGTGTTGGTCCAGCATGATCTGCTGGTCGAACAAAGCAGTAAGCTAAGCCTATCCTTCAATCCAAGGAAATGCTCCACCCTCCATCTATCAGGGAAAACACCAATTGGAAGCCGTGCCTCCACGTTCACCTTTGGTGATGTTCCATTAACGAGCCTATCAGACAGAGACTCCACCCTCTTCCTTGGTAAGCCAGTCGGCTTCCAAGTTTTCTCGGACTGGAAATCACTCAAGACAATCATCGACACAGGCTTCACAATACTCTACTCCAAGTTATCCCCCTGGCAACGACTGGATGCTCTCAGAACTTTCTTTTTCCCTTCAGTCCAGTTTGCTCTACGTATGGGCATCTTCACCAAGGGCGAGTGGAAACGAGTTGACGAAGTACTGCGGCCTGAAATCAAACGAACCCCTAATCTACAACAAGAAGCCTCCAATGATTACCGTAGTAAAGGATGCTGTGGGTTGCTCCTCCTCGCCGACGATTTTGACATCCTTCTTGTCGACAACGTGTTCAAACTCCTTTCGTCACGAGATCCAATCGTCCTCGAACTCTCCCGTGCTTCAATCAACACCACCGTGACAGCTCGGCTCCATCGCCCCATCAACGTCTTGGATGTGGCAGACTACCTGAGCAGCAAACAGGATGGCGAATTTCAGTACTCCACTAACACCCTCCGAAATTGCTGGACAGAAGCACGGAAATCATCATGTCGCCTAAAGATTGTGGCAGTTCGAGGATGATCTCCCGATACTACATGCTTTCGACACCACACTCCGAATCAAACAACGTGGCCAAGTGTGCATGAACCTCTGCCATGCAATCTTCAACAGACATGCTGAAACCCGTTTGGACCTTCCAAGTCAGGGCAAAGCCATGCAGTGTGTGGCAGAGTCTCTAGCTAGCTCACACTTTACCTTATCTGGCTATGCCACACGCTTTGCGGACTGGTGGTTTATCCATCAAGCCCGGCTGAATCTGGTCCCGCTGAATGGAGCAGTGCATAGTAGAGAGCTGCGTGACAAATCCTGCCGTCGTTGTGGATATTCAAATCCCGCACGTTATCTGTCACTGCATTCGCTACGCTGATGCTATACAAAAAAGGCATAATCAGGGTGTCCAGCGAGTTATTCAAAAAAAATTCCCGCATATTTCCAGTATTTTCTCAAAAATTTCACGTATATTCTAAATAAACTTAATGTGATTATTTATTAAATATTCTTCGCATAATTATGTAAATAATCTTTAGGAAGGGTCTTAAAAGGTTTTTAAGCAATTTATTGGTTTCTGACGACTACATAAAAGAAAAAAATAAAACTTATTAAAAACCCAATAACCCATACTTAAATAAGTCATAAATAAAACATTTAGTCGTCTCGAGACATGGCCAACTCCCAGTAAAATAGAATTGAATTGTTGTTGGTTTTTTGGGGGGTTTTTTTTTTAACTCTATTTTTATACTTGGGGGCCCCCTCCCCAACTGAAATGAGGAGTACCGTCAATAACGTCATAAGCGTTAAGATTTTTGGTCGATAGTCAATACGTGTTATACACCTATATTTGATCAATAGGCAATACATATTTTATATTTGCTTCCTATCTTTTTTATAGGAAACTTCTATTATATTTTATACTTTTTAAAAAGGTAAATCGATCTTAGATCAGCAAAAATAATTCGATAAAAACACGGTCGATTTGAATTCATGGCTGTAAATTATCCAGCCTTTGTTGAATCGTTTTCTAACAGTGAAATTAATATTCTAACCCTTCAGAACAATAATTAACCAGTCACATACATTTTCATTCATAAATTATTATGAAAGTCACTTGTCAAACCTATTGTCGGCGATTGCTGCCCACTCTACTCCAAGGTGTTGTGATGTTGTAGAATGTTCTATCGCGCTATTGGTCGGCATTTCATTGATAGAGCCATGGCCGCTGCTGATGAAATAAAAGTTATACTCGCTCATTAAAATCAAATTACTATAATTATTTACACATTTCATTAATAAATTTATAAAAGTTTCATTAAATATATTAAAATAATTTAGATGTTTACATAAATAATGTAACTGGTATCTAAATTACTATTTAAGATACTGTGGGGCGCTAAAACTAAGTAGTTCGATCTTTTTGTAGACCCTAGAAGTTTGCGGCCTTTAAAGGGTTATTTTTTTAGTTCCACCATCAAATTTGCGGCTGCGGCCTAAAGTGAATGCGGCCAATATTCGAAAAAATACGGTAATTTAATTCCACTTTAAGCCTTGCCTCTGCATCTCGCCTCCCTTCCCCATGAGATGCCTAGGCACTGCATGATGCCCTGTTGCTGCAATTGTCAGCCTGCCCTCTGTCAATTCTAGTGACAGCACTGATTACAACCCCTTTTTTGTGGTAGTTTTCTATTCCGCCACTAACCAAAACTGGTGCTATGTGGTGATTAATGCTCTCTATTACTAATGCTAATATAGTACACTGTATTAGCATTAGTGGTGATGTTTTTAAGTACAGGGTTCATTCTAAACTTAAAGGGCAGAGTGCTAAGGGCTAAATAGGGCACGACGTTATCAAAAAAAAACGTACAAGCGAATGGTAAATACATCCCTGGGATGGAAATACAATGCGGGTAGATTTGTCCGTCCATAGATAAGGATTTGTGTGCAATGGATTAGCTCTGCTGAGAATGGGGCCAGGGAGAATTACGCGTATGATAATCGCTGAAATTTTACATTGTCAGATAATACAATAAAAAATAAGAACTTTCAAAGATTTTTTTTAAAAATTCGCATAAAAACAAGGAATTTCAAGAGCTAAAAATCGTTACAAGGACATATAAGGATATGCAAGGACTCGTACGAACCCTGATATTGTATTTACTGTATAATAAAAACCAAAGGTAGTACCTATAGAAGTTCGTCAGCCCCAAGTTCTTTTGATGCACCCCCCCCTCCCGTCTTCTTCAGGTTTTATTATTGGCCTATTATACACATCGTCCATAATACACAGTAGTGATTTTCTTTAACTTTTTATACGCATAACACACGTATTATGCCGCAAAAATTCCGGTACCTTCCACAAATTTAAACTAATACACTTATGTATATTTCAACGGTCCTGCTGAAACTGAAAAATTACAAACTTCTTAGCATCCTTTTTTCTTTTCTTTCTTTAGTCACAATGGATCAAAACGGAAATCAGCTAGTAGCAGAGAGTGTCAAAAACATTCTGTTACAATATAATTTCAAAGGTTTTTCATGTAAAAGAATTATTTCATTCCATCCTATAAATACAACCTGTGACAATAAAGTTCGGTGAATGATGGCATATTAAGAGTGGATTGCTCGCTTACATGAAACAGCAGTTAAAATCCTTCAAAGTAATCCCAGTCGATGGTAATGCAATTCTGGGAATGCCTGTACAAGTCCTGGAAACTCCTGGCATAGTCGTTTTTAGGGATAGCCTTCAGTTGGGTCGTAACATTACATTGGATGTCTGGCCACTTCGGGGGGGGCATCTTCTACGGTGTTCCGGCCTCCTCGGAACCGTTTAAACCACTCATAAACACACTTCAAAATAATAGCACTTTCTTTGTAAACTGTTATCATTTCATGAGTCTCTTTCGTTTGCTGATCCAGTTTGGGTTTCGACCGCACGTACTATGCCTTCTCTCTTCAATGTCCTGTTTAAACACAATAAACACACTCTCAGTGCTGATTATCTCAAATTTGTTTAAACATGTCTCGACCTGTCTGGGGCAGGATACGACGATGGTGCACTCTTACGACCGTTAGCAATTTGACATCATTCACCGAACTTTATTGTCACAGGTTGTATATAAAGTTGGATCATCAATACAGAAGAAACTTTTCAAGATTATTCCCTACTTTTTTTTAAATATATATTAAATGCAACCTGGTAAAATATATTAATGCAATTGATGTAATCAATGGATAATAAATGTAAGCCTCACAATACGACTAAACTGTGTTAATCTACCATATATCTAGGGGATCCTAATTTTTGACCTCTATGTCCTAGTTTTTACAATCAGCTGTCCTCTTTTACTGAAACAACATCTGGTAACCCTGATTAACTCAGTCTATACGCTTCAAGACAGTGTAGTTCTTTATACTCGTGGCAGCCTGGTGGCACACTCTGGTGATGGAATGAAAAACAACAGCAGGTGCATCAATGTCAGCCTCCTCAGCGCGAATTGGGCAGGCTTGTACAAATTAGATACTAAATGGCAGGGAAGCGATGTGGAGGGAATTATTCTTGTGTGATGGGATGTCCATATAATATGCTGTCTACTGTTCACAGGTGTTTTTCATTAATGAATAAAGAATCCATGGAATTATCAAGTACACCTTTTCATCTGCTGCTTCTCCTCTGTGGTGAGCTCGCTCTCTCTTGACCCTCCCCTCTGCGATCAGCATCCATTCTCTCCACCCCTCCCGTTATCTTATGAGCTAAGATAGGAAAATAAAAAGGATAGAGCAAGGAAAACAAAATAGCCAATACTCAGATGTCTGCATTCATCCCCCTCTAGCTTCCCTGCAATTAACTATTGTGGAAGAAATACAAGATGGGTATATTTCAAATTTGAAATATTTTTTCCAAGGTGTTTTTTATCTCGGTGCGCAAACTTCACAGAATGAAAGATGGTAACATACAGAACATTTTTTAACCGACGACCGATGCTACTCACGTGCTTCAACAATGGGGTGAACATACGTTTTACTCTCCTTCTGAGCTAAGTGTCTCAGATTTGGAGCTCTTAGAAATCGGAAGCAAAAAAACGACCCTCTTGTTTCTTTAATGACATTCAAGAAAATATTGAGAAAACGGGATAAATCGCGATTTTGCTCAATGAAAGAAAGAGCAAAACTATTTCAATTTAAATGAAGATTACAAAACTATACTCAAATTGAATTTGAATAAATTTTAAGGGAGCTGCACGCCACAATTTTACATGATTTACAAAATTTATATGCGTTTTTATCAATTTGAAACTTAATTTAATTATCAATTTGTATATGCAATATTTTTCACTTGTTAAATACTGATTTACTTTCATCTGTGGCAAACATTTTCCTGTAATTACCCCATCAGGAAAAAATTGTTTCATCATGTACATGACCTGATTGTTTAAAATTTTTCCCTCTCCGCACAGTTTTGGGACGAAAAAAATGTCTCCAGTTTCTTCACTTTCTTAAAATTGCACTTCAGTTGAACCTTCATTTTCAGTTGTTTAAAACCAGTGTTTGCCACCACTGCCTACTATATAATAACTGCCTGTACAACGGCCCTCACTTACCATAGAAAACGCCATTTTTTATTGTAATTTCATACTTCCCCACTAACTAAAATTGGCGCTGCATACCCATGGTGATTAAAGCTCTGGATTACAGCGCTTTAGTGATGATTAAAGCTCTAGATTTCGTGGCGTTATTTCTTTACTCTCTGGTTAAGTTATTAGTGGTACAGTTTAAATACAAAACTATTTCATAATTTAAAAGAAAAGTACTCTTTATAAGTTATTGCTTAAAATTATAGATTTTTTTGATAAAATATACACATAACTTAAAAGAAACTACTTCTAAAGAAACCCCGACAAACCGAAACCATATCGAAACCACTGATGGATGGCGCCAGAAATTTGATCTGTTGATTTTGGGAACTAAAATGTCATTCTGCGATTTAGCTGCGTTGTACAGGCAGTTTATTATATAGTAGGTAGTGTTTGCCACGTCAGTGTTTACAATTTTTGCCACTTGATGGCTGCTACTGTAGCGCATCAAGCAGGTTTCTTGAAGCATATCCTTTCACTCTTATTTGTGAGCCTTAACAAAAGAAAGTAGGTTATTGCCTCGGGTAAAACGGTGGAGTCTGTTGGCATGAAACAGTATTTAGTGTCAGTCTTAATACTTTTCTTTATGCTGTAATTTTTTTCTTTTTTATTTTGTAGCATTTGGTGATGTTTATACTAGAATCGACCACAGGGATACACACTTTTCATTTTTAGCAAGCCTAATTCGTTGCGCCCCGTATACAGGGAGTTTCATAATTGGTGTCCCGTCTTTAGGTCCAAATAATGGCTCAAGGGGAAGAGGTGGGAGGGGGGGGAATGAATATTGATTATTTGGTTTTAATGTCCCCTAATTCCGAATAAAAACATTTCGCGTCCCTAGGGGTGAAGGGGTAAATTTTGTAGGGGTAGGGGTTAGACCCCATGTGTTATTTAGAAAGTTGTAGAGCATCATGTAAAATGTGGGTTTAGCAAAAAAACCCGGTGAAAAAATCTCACCCCCTGCCCCCTTTAACAAATGGGTAAAGTGAAAGGTATGGCTAGCCGATGTGGACAAAAACCATACTTATTAGAAAACAGTAGGGCCTACATTTGGAAAATTAATAAGAATGAACGAGTCTTGTGCGCAAATTTGCATACGAGTGGGGTCAAGACATTAGCTTTTTAGAGTAACAACTCAATCTTTTTCATTTTCAAATTTACTATTTTCTATACTACGATCGCCAAAAGATGAACTGCCTTATATGGAAAAAAATCGGATCGATCAGTTTCTTCAGGTATTCCTGGAATTCACTCCCTCACTATAAAAACAAACAAATGAGGTCTTTGCTGACTAGAGCAGCGGCAACTTCAAAAGTTATGCCAAGACCCCTGTGTGTAGGGGGGTTGCTCATTTCCATTCATTATTTCTTTATCCCTGTGCTTTGCAATAGTGGCACTCTAGGAAAAAGCAATCCGTCAAAATTCTTCTTTCCCCGTGGGAAGTATAATAAGTAATAAAGTTCTAATAAGTTTCTAATGAGTTTTTCTGTTTTTGTCTACATTAGCTAGCCTTTCACTTTACCCACTCGATAAAGGGCAGGGGATGATATTTATTCACCGGGTTTTTTGCTAAACCCACATTTTACATGATGCTCTACAACTTTCTAAATAACACATGGGTCTAACCCCTACCCCTACAAAATTAAAATTTTCAAAATTTACCCCTTCACTCCCAGGGACGCGAAATGTTTTTATTCTGAATTAGGGGACATTAAAACCAAATAATCAATATTCATTTCCCCCAAATCTGTTCCCCTTAAGTCGTTATTTGGACCTAAAGACGGGACACCAATTATGAAACAGCCTGTATTTTGCTCACCTTGGCCGCCCTTAGCTTGTGGGGATGAACAATGAAAAACGCTTCACACAATTTTTCAGTAACCACTTGTAAATTAAGCCATTAATTCTCTCGTTTTAATATTAATATATATATACATACTTATAAACTTCCTCTTAAGTAAATTCGTCAAACAGTTCATCTGTTAACATTTGGAATTTCAGACAAATGTCAATATAAAGTCAATTGCTTTCGTCAAAGTCATCTCTTTAAGTAGCTTTTGAAAGAAAGCAGTTGAAATCTGGCAAATCTGCATTACTTGTGCTCCAAATTATGATACAGTCATAGAATTTTCTTGTTGTTTTAAAACAAGAATCCATTGTTATTTCTCTATCATTTATCCGAAAATTATAATACGGATATCGAACACCTTTCGAAACTGGGGACATAATCGGAGGCAAAAGAAAAAGTCCTGGACATTAATCTTTTAATGTCCAGAAATGGAGATGAATGGTCACTCAGTTTTATGAACAACAAAGTATATAAATATAAATACCTGGATCCTTCCGAGATACAAGTAGCCATCTTTATACATGCATATGGGTGCTCAACAATCGTAAAAGAAGAAATAAGCCAGTTTTATACTAAAAAAATATAATATGACTCTTAACGACGACAAAGGGGATGGGAATAACTGTTTTATTTCCCTTTAGGAGAAAAGCTATTCCAATCCTTATCAAATTGGTAATCTAACATCAACAAAAGTTTAACTCCGATAATGCGTTCTTCGCCGACAGAAACAAAATACTTCTATTTCCCGCCAAATTATTCACAGAAACAAAAAGCTTGATGGTGGCTCCCTCTTTTGGAGAATGGACGATGTCCACGTTAGAAATTTCGACTAGCGGTTAAAAACCAACGCATCCCATCGCTTCAGCGCATGCGCGTTTAGGGTGTTGCTAAAAGGTGAAATAGTAACCTACAGGTCCTATTATCCGAAGATTCTGTAGTGATTTTAGGAGTGGAAAAGCAGTCTTTTTCACTTAAAGAAGTTTACAAATACATGTATTTTCTCTTTCTTAAATTAATTTTTTATGCAAGTATCGTGTTGTTTTTTTCGTTATAGATTTTCTAATTAATTTAAAATTATCAGTCATTAAAAAAATATCAAAAATTCAATAACGTTTGATTCAGAAATAAACTAAATTAAAATAAATAACAACTTAAAAAATTAAAGAAATTATGACCATATCAAAATTTCTTTTGCAATTGAAATAAATTATCTTTGATGTTAAAAGAATATCACAAAATATAAGTATTGCTTTTTTTGTATAACTAAATAATTTTTGATTGTTTAAATAAGTTATATTTTATCAATTGAATAACTTCCTTTTATTTTTTATTTTTTTTTTTTTAATTTTGTATATTTATTTAAGCATTAACTCAGCATTCCAATAAAAGCCAAGAATGGCTTCTAGAAATGCCAATTATTTTGCATGTTTCATCAATGAAAATAAAGAAATAAATAAAAATAAAAAAATTTAAATGTTTTTATTACATTGCAACTAATATAGAATACTCTTATGGTCAATTCAAAAGTATTAACTAAACCTATCTTTAAATTAATAATTTAAGAAAACCAGTAGAGTAATATTGCCCCTAACCATTCATATTGACATTCCCATAATCCCGTCATTACGAATTACACGAATGATTTTGACAACAGCTTTCATTGTCAAATTCTCTTTAAGTTCTTGAAATGCAGTTTTATTAAATTTCTCTTAAATTGACAAGAACAGTATTCTATATACAGAGTGACGAAAAACAAATGGTAGATAATGATACATTTAATAGATCATGGTATAGTGATGGATTTTGTCCCTATAAACATGGGTCCGAATTTGAACATTAACTGAGATATGAGCAGAAATCAGGGCCGTACCCAGAAATTTTTTTCGGGGGAGGGGCTGAGGGGGGCTGGCCCAACCCTACTTGTGGAGGGGGGTCCCCCACGTAACAGATTTAGTTGACATGGTGGCCAATTTCGGGGGGGCTACAGTCCCCCCCCCTTGGGTACGGCCCTGGCAGAAATAAAAATGCCGCCACCAAGATCAATATGTTAATTAATAACTCAGCTTCTATAACATCTAGGATGATGAAATTTGGGAGAATAATAGGGTACATAAAATTGTGTACATCGTTAAAATTTGATCGAATTCCAACGAGTAGTTTCAGAGTTACGTACTCAATATCGTAACACGTGCTGGTTAGTACTCACATGTGAGCACTGTTACGATTTTGAATGCGTAACTCGGAAACTACTTGTTGGAATATGATCAAATATTAACGGCATATACAATTTTATGCACCCTATTATTCCCCCAAATTTCATCATCCTAGATTTTATAGAAGCTGAGTTATTAATTAACATATTGATCTTGGTAGCGGCATTTTTATTTCTGTTCATATCTCAGTTAGCGTTCAAATTCGGACCCATATTCATAGGGACAAAATGCATCACTAAATCATGTGTATTATTATTTACTATTGGTTTTTCGACACCCTGTATTGTTGTAATGTATAAAAAATTTTACAGTTTTTATTTTTATTTATTTCTTTATTTATATTGATGAAACACACAAAATAATTGGAATTTCCGGAAGCCATTTTTGACTTTTATTGGAATACCGAGTTAATGCCTAAATAAATATATAAAATTAAAAAAAAAAAAAATAAATAAAAGGAAGTTGTTCAATTGATAAAATATAACTTATTTAAACAATCGAAAATTATGTACTTATATAAAAAAAAAAAAAAGCAACACTTATCAAACATTTTATGATATTCTTTTAACATAAAAGGTAATAAATAACAACAACTTAAAAAATTAAAGAAATCATTGCCATTTCAAAATTCCTTTTGAAACTAAAATAAAGTTGTTATTTATTTTATTTATTTTTGAATCAAACGTTATTGGTTTTATTATTACTTTTTTAAATGCAGTAGAAAATCTATAACGAAAAAAACAAAACAAAGCGATACCGCATAATTAGAAAATTAATTAAAGAAAGAGAAGATTTTGTAAGCTCTTTATCTGCTTTCCCACTGCTAAAATAAACATCGCGTCTGTAGGCTACACCTTTTAGCAATACCCTAAATGCGCATGCGCTGAAGGGATGGGATGCGTTGGGGTTTAACCAACACCTCCTGAAGGCTAATGAGGTTAACCACACAAAAACCCTCACTGGTGAGAGAATGATGACCAAGGGTGCGTTCGACATGTGCACACTAAACGCACCTAATGACATCACTCAGTGCGAGCGGTGAAAAAAGTGTAGTGTGTGTCATGAAAAACAGGAAAGAGCACGAAAGTGGGATGTTCACCTCACCCGTGCTACCATGAATAGTATGCGTACTGCTGAAAATAAAACTCATCATAACATGTGCATTCATATAACACGCCGAAATCGATCATTACACAGGTAGATTTCAATGTCAGTTTAAACGATATGCAGAATTCAATTATTTTTATACCTGTTGGCTCTTTAACGGTAACTAAAATTCCGAACTATCTATCGCTACATTTCAAGCTCTAGGGCAGTGCCATCTTGCAACGCACTAAACGACTCTACTCCTAACCTAGGGTCATTTAGTGCGCGCACGAAACGCCCGGTGCGCGCACTGGCGATGACGAACACGACCGGGTTCCATGACGAACACGTTAGTGCGTTTAGTGGACGCACAAAGACGTTTAGTGCGCGATGTCGAACGCGCCCGTAATTTCTCACTGGGCAACCGCATGCGCACTACGTCCAAGGCCAACTAGAAATAGGTCAAGTCAAGTGCCGCGGCCGGCAAATAAGCCAGGCGGCAAAGTTGAAACAGGGAATAAGGTTAACTAACTAACGTTCTTCCCTGGTTGAAATTTGTTCAACTTTTGCCGGTTGCAGGCTCATCCAATCACGTTCGACTGCTGGAGCACGTGATCAAAAGAATGATGGCGGATCACAATTTTATAATAAAATAGAATAAAGAGAATGCACTTTATTTTGTAAATGCTATTGTCCTTCAGCTTTTTACATCGTTAAATAGATACGTTTGGTTAAATTTTAATTAGATAATTCAGTTGGAAATTAGCAAGTTTTAGAACAGAAACGTGATCACGAATTTGGTTTTCGATCGCTTCGATTGAAAATATTGCCGATCGATGTTGGCGACAATCAAATTTAAAAATAATCTTGAAGACTTTTTATAAATACGAGAATATATGCACACTGAACAAATATAAATAAAACTAGAGTTTATTTGTATATTCTGTTTTGTTATGTTTTAATTATGCTTTCTCAGCGACATATAACACAGTTGAACTTCTTTATAATGAACTCTGATATAAAAAAAAAATAAACGAAACAATTCGGAATTCTCAGCTGTGCCAATTGGCCTTTCAACAGTAAAATAACAAATTCCGAATTGTTTCAGATATAGCAAATTTCGGATACTACAAATTTCTGTGAACCGTGAACTTCGTCCAGTTTTACTGCAATAACTTAAGATCGAAACGACGCCGTCATTATATAATTTCTCTTCCCTTGCCGCTTCTCTCGTGTCGGTCCAGTGGGAACAACTCACGCGGGCGGCAGAGGAGGCAGGAGGGGGGAGCAGAAAAAGACGCTTCGCCGCTTTGCCGGTCCAATGTGTACGGGGCATAACCGGTTAGGCATAGCAGCACTAACTGGCGTTTCTGACCGCGTTAAAATGACGTCACAGTTTTCTCACTGGGATTTCTGACCGACCAAGCGCTAACTCTTCTCACCGGTGCTGCTATGCCTAACCGTTCTAAACTGTGACGTCATTTTAACGCGGTCAGAAACGCCAGTTAGTGCTGCTATGCCTAACCGGTTAGTCTCACCGTCCTCACCGAGAAAAAGACGGTTAGCCCAGTGAGAAATTACGTCATCATTCTCTCACCGGTGAGGGTTTTTGACCTTAGCCAAAGAGAAAGCCTATGCACGGAAACCGTCATACACTGTTACATCATCATAGTAGTGCAAATTCAGGGCTTATTATTGGTAGAAATACGAATAACAATGCACTACTATGATGATGTAACAATGTATGACGTTTCCGTGCAGAGGCTTTCTCTTTAGGAGGTGTAAGGCCAGGGTGACCAGATTGGGCGATAAACCACAAATTGGGCGTTTTTTAATGGCCATTGGCGCCTAAAATTTGATTTGTGCGCTTTGCGGTTTTTTTTGCGAATAAATAAAAAATATGTGACTTTTGGGCGAATCATAGTAAATTTGGGCTCTTTGTGCGTTTTTTGTTCAGATGGCGCTTCGGTGGCCGTATCAGTCATGAGATACGTCTAAAACTAACACGTCATACAAGCTGACGTCATATTATATTATCCAAGTCCACCTATAGTAACACTCTTATAATATTCTTACAACACTCTTATAACACTCTTTACTTTAATAGTGTCATACAGCGCTGCCGTTTGTAGGGTAATTACCCTATTGTAGGGTAATTTATGATTCCGTAGGGTAAAAATCAGGTAATGCTCTGTGTAGGGTAATAGTAGGGTAAAAGGGTTATCAGTGAATTTTTTTTACTAAAACTGCTATACAGCGAAATTTTGATTATCTCTGACGTCATATCAGCATCACACAGGAAGCAATCCCTGCTTGTAAGCGCATAAGTAATACCCAATCAGCGCCAAATTCAACTCAACCTTATACCCAATCATTCTGGCCCAAACTTCTTGGGCATGACGTCACGACGCATCATTTATTAAGTCGATGCTGTGTAGATTTAATTTACTACCTCGAGTATTTTAATACCTTCTGGGGACTTTTTTCTAGGTGGAAGAGTTTTTTTTATCGATATTGAGACTCTCTGGTGTATCGATACATCGCATATCACTAGCGTAAGGTAATGTAGGGTAATTGCAAGAAAACGGTAGGGCGATATTATTCCCTCCTGGCGGCAGCACTGGTGTCATATGATGTCATATGATAACAAACAAATAAAAGTGCTATAAATAGGTAGCGTTTAGGCAGTCATGATCATTTATAGCATAGTTTATAGTTCAGTTTATTAGCACTGCACGATAGATAACCAGTAGCAAAGCAGACGATATTGATAGAAGCCAGGCCTGATAGAAGAGATATTTAAAAATGGGAAAATGGAGAAAATATCCAAAAAAGTACCAGAAAGACTGGGAAAATGAAAAGGAGTTCAAAGGTAGGTTAAAATAATACGGAAATTAATTAATTTTTTATAATTACAGTTTTTCATAAAACTTATAATATTTGGTATACAAAAGTAATTTATCAGAAAATGCAATAGCTGGAATTATATTACGTTGCAAAGCCTTTTTGATCATGGCAGCTATTGAATGTCAAACTAGACTGCCTACCAATTTGTCTATTTTTCAAAAATTCAAAAATTTTAATCCAGAATTTTGTATATCTCATGTAAATGCACCAGAATTTTCTGAGTTACCACTTGATTTAGCTGTAAATCTTGGATTTGACTTAAGTGTTATAGAAAGCCAGTGGAGGCAATTACTAATTACAAATTGGACTTCTGTGTTCAATGGTTGTATATCTAAGACAGCACTACAATTTTGGCCAAAAGTCATTACAATTAAAAACTTTGTAATTGGAAGGCCTGTAATGAAAGATACTGCATTGTTTGTTTTAAGCTTATTGTGTCTACCCATTAGTAACGCTAGGGTAGAAAGGGCATTTTCTGTAATGACATGTGTTAAAACAAGACTAAAAAATCGTATGAGTCTCACTTCACTTGAGGCTATAATGAGGATTAAGATTCATAACAGTGTGATGAAAAAGTGTTGTAATGAATTTATTCCTTCGCAAACTATGTTATCCCTATTTGACTCAACAATATATGCAAGTAAAAACAATGAAGATCAAGAAGATGAATTGTGTACTGTTGTTGATATATTTGAAGAAATTGGATTATAAATTAAAATTTTTTTGAATAAATAAATAGTGTTTTTGAATTTTTTGTTTTAATTAATGTTAATTTTTTACCTTCGTTTAATTTTTCAATTTTTTAAGAGAAACATTGTATTTATTTTTTGGGCGAAAATTTTGGGCGTTTTACAAATATTCTGGGCGCTTTTGGGCGTAATTTTTGCCAAACGAGGGCGCTTTTTAGCAAGAGGTATCTGGTCACCCTGTGTAAGGCCCGCCGCAAATAAAAATTAGGAGCGACCTGGTCGCTAGCGACGGCTCGTCGCTCGTTGCCGCCTGCAGTGGGGATTTCGTCAAGGTCACACTGCTGACGTCAGTTGTCGCTTGTCGCCAGCTCTTTCCCGCCGCAAATACAAGAGTGTCGCCAGCTCACCCGTCTTTTCTCCTCTACGTAATGATAACTATTTAAATAAATAAATGCGATAGTGATATATTCATGCCTTTGGTCCTGTGAACTGATGTTAGTAATGGTTTTTATTTATATCTCATTTTTTAAATCATAATTAATAACTAATTCAGAAAACAAAACAGGTGCAGACTATACAGGTGCTTAGAAAATATAAGCTAACATCAAAAATTCAATTATGAAAATATTGAAACCAAATATTGTGCCTTTCATTAATTTTATGAATAAATTATGATGTAATTTAAGTATTATCTAAGTTCTTTCATATTTAAGTATTTTTGTAAGGTTGTTTTAATATTTTTTATAGTGTTGTTTAAATAATAATAATAAATCCGTATTTTACTATACCCTTGCAAATAAGATGAATTTTACGAACGTTTAGCTTCTCAGGCTAATGTAAGATGAATCATATATACTATTACATGAATTTATTTGTTCATAATAATATGAACGGATATTTATAAGAGAAAAGGACGAGACACAAAAAACCTGAGACTTCAGGATAATTCTCTAATATTTTAATTGCTTTTAATTAATTTTAATTTTAGAGAATTATCCTTTTTGCTTTGATAATTCTCTATCCGAAACGTCAGCTTTTTATTTTATTTTATACTTCTAGTTTTATTTTGATTTTATTTATTATTTATTAATTATTTTGTTAATTATTATTTATTTTTCATTTTTATTTAATAACTATTATTCATTATAATATCAGTTATATCATATAATGTTTAAAACATCACTGGATATGAAACATTAACAATAAATTAACATAAAATCAAGGAATATTTAGAATTTCTTTATCATAAAAAATATTAAAACAACACTACAAAATTACTTAAATATAAAAGTACTTAATAAATAATTAGATAACTGTTTCGAAATAAAAATTATTTTTTAGGTAAGAAAATAAACTGAAATTTAACACGAATAATAATAATAATAATAATAATAATAATAATAATAATAATAATAATAAT
>JAHWFO010072569.1:771667-785716 GCA_023313115.1 Rhysida immarginata
ACTACGATATACTATTAGGTAATAAGATAAAGAAACATTCCGTCACAATGTAGACTTCTAATGGTTGGATTTTCATTAAAAATTACAGAAGTAACTCTTCTGTGGAAAATAAAAACTAATATGCATAATCTTGAGAAATAAGAAACTAATATGTGTCATTTCACTTGTAAATTGCATTTTATATTCCTGAATCTTCACCTACCTCCCTTTTCTGTTAGATGAGCTATTCCATGACAGCAATCAACACATTTTATTATTCATTTTAAAGTCGACCCCCATTAATAATCGCTCCAAAAAAACAGCTGTCCGATGATATGAAAACAAGAATAACTGAAAACTTGCAACGCGGCGACAAGCGAGATGTAGCCAAGTGCTTTGGATGTACACAAGGTGAAGTTTCCAACTTATGGAAGAAATTCAAGACCACAGGATCTGTATAAGAGGCAAAAAGGAAGTGGAAGACCAAAGGCAACAACTCCGAGACAAGATCGAGAATTGAGGAAGCTGTGCAAGAACATGAGAAAACAGAACATCTTTCGCTAGTTGGTTGCTGTCCAGTTGCAATACTGGCGAGCAAATGTCAGTCTTTGTTTCCGGTGAACACCATTGGTGCACGAACCACCCATCTGCTGCAGAGCCCAACTGTCGTTGAGATACAGGTTGGTAGCTCACTGGCTCATTTGGGACGTCAATTGGTCCACGGTTGCACGTCTGTTCGCTAGCACGCATCTCCGTAGCCGTCGTTCACCCCTGTCAACTATGGCCCGTGGTGCCCCACACTTGGCACGTCGCTGATTTTGGATATTGCCATTCTGCTATGCACAGTACATTTTCACCACGGCGGCACACGAGCAGTTCACAAAACTAGCCGTTTCAGAAATACTGCTTCCCTTGGCTCGAAAGCCATTGATCATGGAGGTCGGATAAATGGTGAAAGTTTCGCCATGACTACAACAATTGCAATGTTTTCTGCTTCCCTCTGACTCCCTTCTTATGCCTTCAACTCTGATACTGATATGTACCTTCTGGATGTAACCATTTTCCGCCGAAGTTGAACGTAGGGGATGGTCACATTAATCTGACTAGACTGGGTATTAAAAATGCATCTGAATAACAATTTGTAATCAGGTACAAGTACATTTTAATTTTTACTGTTTTGTGCTACTTGACTATTAATCTTATTTTGAATGCTTCTTTCTAAATATAATACGTTTTTATTATAATTTAAAACCAATTGATCTTTATTTAAAATAAAAGATATACAGGGTGTCCCAACGGTACACATCCAAAATGAAAAATTGAGTAGAGGACCTCAATACCTATGAGAATCACCCCCAAGTAATTTATCTAAAATATTACTCTTAAGATTTTATTAACGATATTAACAATTTTGTGATTTTGTCGGTAACCCTTCGAAGATATACACACACCGGCCAATGAATTAGAAACCTTCATTCAATATGGTATTGACCCTCCTTTGGCTGTAATTACAGAACATACGCGATTTGGCATGGACTCTACAAGGCGTTACAATGCAGGTAAGGTAATCGCAGACCATGCATTCGTCAGAGAGACCTTCAGGTCCTGCAGAGTAGACGGAAGCGGATGCCTTCGACGAGTGTCTCTTTCCAACATGTCCCAAACATTCTCGATCGGATTCAAATCCGGACTTTGCGCTGGCCACGTCAGATGTTGCAACTCGGTGTCATGTGCAGAAAACCATTCCTGAACAATTCTTGCTCGATGGACAGTAGCATTGTCGTCCATGAAGAACCCGTCACCATTTGGGTACAAATGCACCATTGCAGGATGGACTTGATCTGCAACAATGTTCAGGTAGTCTTTGGCTTTCACCCGACTGTCGAGGAATATCAGGGGACCCTTGCCATACCAACAAACTTGGCCCATACCATGACGCCGCCTCCTGCAGCTTGAACTGTGTTCACAACACATGAGGGGTCCATCGCTTCATGGGGCTGCCGCCAAATTCTCTTTCGGCCATCGGTGCAAAACAATGTGTAACGTGACTCGTCTGACCACATCACCTTTTTCCAGTCGTCTACTGTCCAGTCACACCGTTCTTTACACCACTGCAGGCGAACTTTCCGGTTTGTTCTGACACCAGGGGCTTCCTCACTGGCATGCGACTTCCCATCCTTATTCATTTCAACTCTCGGCGCATTGTTCTGCAGGAGATGGGTTGCGATGATCCTTCATTGAAGTCTGCCGTCAGTTGCTCCACAGTAAACCTTCGGTTTTGCCGCACAATCCGTCTCAGACGACGTCGGTCCCTGTCTGTGTTGATTGTTTTTGATCCACAATTCTGCCGTTTCGACAACACTTGTGGAATCCGTTTCCACGCATTGAACACCTTGGAGACCTGACCTTTTGAGATACCGGTCAGTTGTACTGTCCTGGAAATCGTAGCTCCAGCTAGACGGGCTCCCACAATAACTCCTTTTTGGAACTCAGACAGGTCTGCTATTCCCCCATTTTGCTCAACTTGAGCAGCTGCTTGTTCCTACCAGCTTTGCCAACCGTGCATAATTATTACATTTGTGCATTGTTTAGCTTGTATTATAACAATATCCAAGAATAAATATTCCCATCTAAAACTTCCATCCAAAAAAAAGTTGGCAACCCTGGTTCCTGCCCTGTACCTGCAGCTTGGAATGAGCATGTACCTCACATGATTGCATTCATTTGCATATCACAATCGTTTCTGACCTGTGACTCCGCTTTACATATCAGTACAGTAATTCATCACGGGTTTCTAATTCATTGGCCAGTGGGTGTAGAAGTTGGTGGCAGACACTTCGAACAGTTATTGTAATGACATGTTTTCCAAATAATATGTGTAGGTTTTCAATAATCCACCTGTAGAAACCTTTAAGATGATTTCGCTGTTCCAGAGGAAATATCATTTTTTTTTTGTTTTTATAATTGTCATTTTGTATATTGTATATTTATTTTATTGTATAATACAATCAGTTTATAATAATTACAATACAATACAATACAATACAATACAATACAATACAATACAATCAGTTAATACAATAAAATGTAACCACTGAGCCTAAGCCCGTAGGGTTTACACTAAAACTAAAACTAAAAACTAAATCTAAAAGGAGGATTAAAAAATAATAATATAAAATTATGATGGAAAAGGAAAAAAAGAATCAAAATCATTATTTGAAGAGACCCATTTTTTTATAACTCTCCGCCAATTTCCTTTAAGGGAAATATTTTTAATATATGTAGGAGGAGAATTATAAATTCTTCTAGAAATAAAATAATATTGATGAAGAGAATTTGTATGTACAGCAGCTGGAATCGAAATCGCATTAGTCGCAATATATCTAGTTTTATAATGGCTAGTTAAGCTTAAAGGAATATTTTTTTCCATAATTACCTTTATCATTACTTTCAATACATAAATTTGTTGAAGATTCATAAAATCAACTGAATAATTATGACCAAATAAAATCTTAAGTATCATTTTATGATAATTCTGTAATTTTAAAATATGAGACTTATAAGTCCCACCCCAACTTACAATGCCGTATTGTAAGAGTGAGTAAAAAAAATGTATAATATGCTATTTTTATTAAGGAGTGAGGTAAAATATATTTCAGTTGAATCAAGCTCCAACCAATACGTTTTAATTTACTTAAAAGTGTTTGACATTGTAAGTCCCAATTTAAATTTGAATCAATAATGATACCTAAGTAATTAAAATTATTTACATTTCTAATTTCTCCACAAAGATCCAAACAAGATCCATTACATAAAAAATCATGAAAAAGTAATGCAGAATGATCCATAAACATATTTTTATATTGAAATATTTGAAATTTAGACTTAATTGGATTTAAGCGCAGACCATTATCAAAAAAGCCACCTAGCTATCCCTACTAGATCACTCTTTAAATTTCTAAAATTTAAATTGAACTCTCCTAAGTAAAGAATAACAAGATCATCTGCATAAGCACAAGCACTACCTAACAAATTCAAAACATCATTGAAATATAAATTAAATAATAATGATGCCGAAATAGTTCCCTGTGGTACCCCACGCTTAACTTCTAGCGAATCACTTAGTTTATTATTAAGAAATGTCAATTTTACTATGAAACTCCTATTTTTACCTTTAAAATTGCATGCTTTTTTAAACCTATTACATGTACCGTTTTTTTTAACAGTCTATTAAATCCCTATCAGTGCTCCTGACCTGATTTATTTTGTTTAGATTCATCATCAAAGATTTCTGAAACTTCCTACTTTAACCTTGATTTGCGAAAAAATGTATGCATGCAGTTCGTCCATTTTCTGAAATTGAATATTACTTTGCCCAAAGAATATAATTCCATTGACCAAATTCCTCAAAACGGCATACATTCCCGAAAACACACATTTTAATGGAATAAGGTAAGGTTACTGACAAAATCGTTAATATCTCCATAATAATATTATTTCGGATACATACATGGGGATGATTCTCATAAGTACTGAGGTCCTTTACTCAGTTTTTCATTTTGGACGTGTACCGTTGGGACACCCTGTATATTTTTCAAAAGTATATATTTAAAGGGGACAGTTTGTCTTTTTGTCCGGAGCGCATATTACCTATCTTTATATTGCTAGAGTTCATAAAAATGAAATTTAGGATACTTTTTTCGATTAAAAAAAAGGTTTCTTAAAAGCCTATTCACATGCATTGAACGAATAATAAACAGAACGCGAAAAAATAAACACATGCATCAGTGCCGTTGAAGTAAAATCATTTTCGATAATTTTATTTTGCGATATAAAAAAATGAAGCAAATTTATTTTGCGATAAAAAACAGACATCTGTTTCAAAAAACGATTAAATTAAAGATAAAAATATTATTAAGTCATACTGCGGATGACGTAGTTATCCATAACAACCGCTTCTGACATCATAGGAGAACGCATAAGAGTCCTAATGAACTCTAGCAATGTAAAAGTCGGTAATATGCGTCCGGGGCGGCATGAAAGCTAGAGCGGGCTCTGATGGAGGATCCATTTATCCAATATTTTAACTTTTCCCTGTATGAGAAAATGATAATGCACAGTTCCCTCTGCCACTGTGCTAATGCATGATAGGTTGGGCATGGATTAGCCGCAATAACTACCTTCAGTGCATCTCCATCAACAGCGGGTATTATCTTCGACAGATTCATCTCCATCCAGGAATTTTGAAAACCAAAACTGAGCTTTTCATGTTGACAAGGCATCCTGTGCATACACTTAACATACATTTCAAGATGTCTCAGTTGTATCGTGACAGTTTGAATTCAAAAAACAATGTTGCTCGAATTTTAACCTTTCATTTACCGCTTGTGACTATGATAAAGTAATTTCAATTAAGACTCTTCTCAAAAGAATAGGTATAAAGATGCAAATATTTGTTAAGTGGTTCAGGCTGCTGAAATAAGCAAGAATTTATTAAATGACCTGATATTTACCATTCTATTTGGAATTTCTTATCTTTAAGAATATTTCTGTATACATATCGATCCGTAATGTCATCTATTTGATGTATGTTGTCATCTATCCAGCGTAAGAAAATGCTCCCACACAATCAGTGCGATAAATGGTAATTGTCTCTGTTGGCAATTGATGTGCAAGATTAAATCTTTGACCATTAACACAGCCGAATATTTCTTATTCCGTCATTGCCAAATAGTTGAAACTTGTTTTTATCAGAAAACAAGATTTTGCGCCACATTTTAGATGACAAATGAGTGTAGCAAATTCTAGTCTAGATTTACGATTTTTGGTGAAGATAAAAAGTTTCGTTAATCGAATTCCAGCATTATTCTAGCGGCGTGAAACACTTTTCCAACTGATATTTACACTACGTTCTTCATTAATTTCACATATTTCATGTTACTTTTACTGCGGGTCTGTCACTTCTTGGCGAGTCTGCCCTTTCTGACAGATGGGCTTGTATTTTCCCAATTTAAAGTCATTTTGAAATGGTATATGCACTACAAATAATTATCCACACTTTGCATATATTTGCATGCGACGTAATAGTAATTGGCTGATCATGTAAATGGAATAAGCCGCTAAAATGGGGAGGGGTAGAAGTGATAAATCTTAAACTTTTTCCCCATCAAATATTGTTTTTAATTTTTTTAAAGAAAGCAATGCTTGATATATAAAACAATTTATCAGCACCATTTTATTATTAAAATTTAGTTGTATAGTATCATATAATAATCCTGGACCTTTAATTCTTCTCATTATTTAATTACCTAACAAAAACCTCATTTTTTTTTGCCTTGACCAAGGATTCTATTCGAAACGTCAGCTTTTTTTTTTTTCAGGGTCTTTCTATTCTGTGTCCAATTTGCTTTTTATTCCAGGATTTTTTTTGTGTCTCGTCCTTTTTTTCTTTTTCATCCATCATTAACAAAAACTATATTTTTTAACATTTTTATGCGCCACCATGAAAATACACGGTTATGGCGGTTAAAATGTTTATACCCGTACATTTTCAGTTTACAATGTATTATATTCAAGTGCGCATTTTTTCAGTAGGAAATAATTCTCCTTTAAATATAATTTTTATTTTTAAATAAACCATTTCTCTTCTTTTTTAAAAAACAGTGTGCATATTTATACAGGGTGACCCAAACTTATCCAGCATAATTGTTTAGGAACATTGTATGGTTCAAATGGAATAAAAAATGTTCTATATACTTTAACATTGCAGCTGCATCTCTTCACACCAATTACTTTTTACATGTCAGTCCCTATGTGCGTAACTTGGATACGTGACGTGAAGGAAAAAATCTAAAAGCAGATGATTCAGCGCACAAAAAAAAAAAAAAAAAAAAAAAAAAAAACAAAAAAAAACAAACAACAACAACAAGAATGAGTATACAAGAATAAGGCAAATTCATTCAAGATGATTTTTCATCGTTGGCCTGAGTTATTGCAATGAAATAAATGTGACGAATTGGATCCGTTCAGATGACTGAATGACAAAGTGATTTATGACAAAATTAGAGAATCGAGTTTGGAATTTGACCACGCAAATCAAAAATTGTAAGTTTCCCGCTTCTCTGCTTGCATGCGATCGAAGATTATAACGAACGAACGAATCGTGTTGTTAATAATTTCGCTGGCTTTGTTTCGTCTATGATCAGACTATCCCATTCTTTCCGAGGGGAGAAAATTGTTACGCTCGCATTAAACCGAAGAAATCCTTAAAGAGAGCGAGTGACTTATCGGCGAGCGACTTATCGACCGAAAACTGTCGAAATTTCTCGGCAATTTCCATGGTAGAAGTTCGCGTTTTGTTTTGTTTCTTCAGTTAAAATAACATCACGTCACTGGGTCTACCCTATTCGATGGGAAAACTGATCAACTCATCGGATTTTGGTGAACTTTTTTTTTGTTTTGTTTGGAATTTGCTGTTGAACAAATGTGCAATTAGAATATTTTGTGTATCTCTTACGGTTTTCGAGATAGAATTTAGATGTGCCTTAATTTGCATATTTGAGATGATGAAAGGTGCTCCATCAGATAGAGCTCCCTCCAGTTCCTAATCATTCCTTGTATTGGAATTTGCGTAACTACATTGGTATCCAAGATAGGAAGGGGGTAACAGACTTTTAACTCACCTAGCATAATTTTAAAAAGAATGATTACCCTGCCTTGTAAACATCTATTACAAATGTTGAAGGACTGATGACGATGCGGATACTTTTGAGGGGATTATCCAACGAATTATTGAAGAATGTATTATTCGTCTCAATGAAAGGAGTCTCTGCCTATAGTGACTCTATTAACTTTTATTCGCTGAAATAAATGCTACAACATTTCTTTATTTTTTTAACAAAATTATATCATAAAAGACTTAACCCATTTTCATAAGTTTAAGGCTCCCTCTAACAGTGTATTAGTTTCCTTCGGTTCTACATTTTGCCGTTTCAGAGTAGTTAGCTGCACAAAATTATTTACATAGGGACACATGTAAAGAAAGATTTTTTTAAATTTCAATGTACTGTATTTTCTCGAATCATGAGTTTTTAAATCAATTTCAGAGGGAAAAACCACCATCAATTGGAATTGTATGTGCAAGTTTGGTGTATCCTGGCGTTATCTTCCTGGAACACTCCAGTTCGATCAGAAAAAAGAAACTCGTCCAAGAATGGAATGACCTGGTCATCCAGCAGATTCAGACACTCGGCTGCATAACATTGCAGAATACGGACCAGAGCAACAGAAGCAAACCCAGATCATCGCAGTCTTCACAGGCTTGGATAGTGTGATTCTTTTCTTACCCTGATGCGCTCACCATCTATGAGGGTGGGTCGAAAAGTAATGCCTCCATGGTTGTAATATTTTTATTTTCACAATTCTTTTTGTATCTGATACTTATATTTGTCCTCTGTGTAATGCACTATTCACTTTTCAACATAGTCCCCATTCCTTTCCACGCATTGCGCCAACGCGTAACTAGTCGTATGAACCCGTCGGAGAAAAATTCCAGGGTTTTTGTCGACACCAGGATTGAATGGCAGCTTTGGGCCCTCTTCTATAGCTCGATAACGCTATCCCGCATACGATCCCACACACAGAAGCGTTGCAGCGTGTACAGTTCAAAGATGGAAGACTTTTCACCTTGCGACTTTCACCACTTCCCAAAGAAGAAAGAGCACCTTAAGGGACATAGTTGCGTTCTCATGATGAGGTGAAAGATGCCATTCAATCCTCGTGTCGACAACAACCCCGGAATTCCTCTCCGAAGGGTTCATCCGATTATTCATGCGTTGGCGCAATGCGTGGAAGGGGATGAGGACTCTGTCTAATGGAAAATAGTGCATTATACTGAGGACAAATGTAAGTATCAGATATAAAAAGAATTTTGAAAATCGGTCACCAAATAAAAAAGTTACAGCTTTTCGACCAACCCTTGTATAAACCTGGATTCATCAAACCTGGTGGCTTTTTTCATCTGCTCCATTTTCCAATTTTTGTCCTCCCGGGCGAACAGTAATCATCTTTTCCTATTGTTTTTACTAAAAATCGGATATCTTGTGGCAGAGCAGTTGCTTAGTTACAGTCCTTAAAATTTCGTCGCATTGTGCGGATGGATAAGCTTTTGATTTCCTTGTTAAACTTTCCTGTCACAGGTCTAATGTACAATTTCTTCGGTTTCTCCTTCATCATGCGTCTTAATGATCTCCAGTCACGATTAGTCAGCATTTTTTTCCGATCACAGTTACTACTCGGGGTTGATGATTCAGATCTTTCCTTCTAAGGCTTTACTAATTGTTAAACACTTTTTACTCAATCCCAGTAATTGCCGCATTCTCTTTGCTTGTTTTCTCTGCTTGGAATAAGCCGATAATTTGCTCCTTCTGAAATTCGGTGACATCTTTTCCGCGACCATGTGCTGCGTCACATACATCTTTCTTCAAAACAAATAAAGCGATAAACTAATGCAGGACAATATAAAGGAAGTATTTCGCACAAGACTTCAGTAGTATGCCTGTGATTGACTCCTTAGTATTTGCATTTTGAATATTCGACGGCGACTTTATTTTGGCTAGGCAGTGTATCATCACCATCATTTACAACCATTATTTATTCACTGCAGGATGAGGTCTCCTCCAAATTTATGAAGCACTGAAAAAGCATAGTTAATTTGAAGTGACTTGGCCTATAACCCTATACTCTGGCAAATGAAAATTGCAAGCTCATCATAAGAGTGAGAAAACATCCGCGCCAGAAAAGACCCTAACCTAACCAGATCATCACGAAAGCCAAAAGACCTGAGCCTTAACGCTCTCGGCTATCAAGGTTGACATTAGTGTTGCCAATTTAGCAGGGTTATGTCCAGTTTAAAACGCATTTTCATTGTTTTGTACATTGTTTAATTTTTATTAATAATGTCCCATAAAGAACAAGCGCATGAAATAAAATTAGCAATACTGGTTTGTAATCAGTTTGTAATCAATGGTTTAACCCATAATCCTTTGCGAAGTCCCGCTACAATACTGTTACTAGAAGCGAATCTATATATATAAAATTTCTCTGTATGTCTGTCTGTCTGTTCGTTATGCATTCCAAAATGGCTGGTCTAATCTTGATGAAATTTTGCATGGTAATTTAGGTCGACCTTGGGAAGGTTTTAGGCAGGCCAAATTGATCCAAGGTCAAGGTCATGGTGGAGTTATAACGCTTTTTTACCCCCCCCCCCCCGCACATTCTGTCTCTTTTTTAAGGGAATTCTTATTTCTTTGACCACGTAAAAGGGGAATACAAGAAGAAGATAGATTGAAGATACATACATAGAAAGAGAAATAAGATAGAAAAAGATAGATGAATTGGAGGCTTTTGTTGCAGAAAATGAACGAAAGCTACTCGATGACCAAAGAACTGCTTATAACAGGATAATTGATGCTGTCAGAAGACAGACTGGTAAACTTTTTTTTCTTGATGTGCCTGGAGGCACAGGAAAAACCTTCCTGATCAACTTTTTCTCGCAAAGACCAGCACTGCATATCTTGCTGTAGCATCTTCTGGCAATGCAGTAGCATTTCATACTGGAGGCAGGACTGCACATTCAACTTTTAAGATTCCTTTGAACTTGGCCGAAACAGATTCTTCAATAATTGACATTTCAAGGAATTCAGACAAGTCCATGGTTTTCCAATGAACACGGCTCATTGTTTGGGATGACTGCACCATGTCATATCGCAAGGCACTGGAAGTTGTTGACAAGACTTTGAATGACATTAGAGGCAGTGACAGTCTCATGGGAGGAGTGACTGTGGTACTTGCAGGAGACTTTCAACAGACGGGAATCGTCATCCCAAAAGGCACAAAGGCTGATGAGTTGAATGCTTCTTTGAAGAGCTCCATTCTCTGGCAACATGTTCAGAAACTGGAACTGAAGACCACCAGGAGAGGCCGTCTGTTTGAAGATTTAACAGCACCACCAGGAGAGCACTTTTCACAGCAACTGCTTGCCACTGGCAGCAGAGGATTGCCTTATTTTTTTACCAACAGCTCAACACGCATCAACTGCCATGTGAAGAGATGGTTGGCACAATAGATGAGCTCAAGGCCAAAGTCTTTTCTAGCATGAACAACAACTACTCGTTCCATTTGTTTGTGTGAGCGTGCGATTTTGGCTCCACAAAATGATGAAGTTGAAAAAAATCAACTGGATCTGCTAAAAATATTACCTGAACCAGCAAGTTCTTTTCGATCTATTGACACTGTTGTCGATCAGGATGAAGCTGTAGAGTTTTCATCTGAGTTTCTAAACTTTGTCCAGCCACCTGGAATGCCACTGCACAACCTAATCCTCCAAGTAGAAGCTCAGTCATACTGCTGAGAAACTTGGACCTTCCACGATTGTGCAATGATACAAGGTTAGTCATGAAAAGCATGAAGCCTCATGTTATCGAGGTCATGACTATGGTCATCATAGGGAAATACAAAACTGAAATTGTGTTCATTCCAAGAATCCCGCTGATCCCATCAGACACAGATTTGCCATTTCAGTTCAAGAGACTGCAATTTCCTCTTAAGTTCAGTTTCGCTATGTCAATCAACAAGTCTCAGGACAATCTCTTAAGATTGTTGGACTTGATATAAAGTCTTCTTGACTTTCTTATGGCCAGCTATATGTTGGTTGCTCACGTGTTGACATTCCACATAATCCTTAGATCTACTTTAACCAAAACGGTTTCACTAAGAACATTATTTATTTGGAAGCTTTGCATTAACTAATTCCTTGTTTTGTATGGGTTTGTGTTTAACTTAAGTTTTTTGCTTTGTTCAACAGAATAAATATTTTTAATTAAAAACTGTTCTTGACACATTTTTTAAATTAGTTTTCACTGTTTAGTTTTTAGTTATAGCTTCTTTTTTTAAAAAAACACAAGCAATGCCGGGTATTAAGGGTAGTTTTATATATAAAAATTATCTCGGTAGGGCTTAGCAATGTCTAGATTTTGAAGTTCGAAATTTAATTTTTTTTTTGAAAAACCGGGACTTCTGATCGAACCCCATTAAGGCGAATCATACTATAAGATAAGGTGAGAAACTTGGATGCTATACGACGATAACGCAAATAAAACCACTGGAAATCAATTTTCACACAGAAGATTTTACTGGATAGAGCGATTCAGTTTCTGTGTTCGCTATAAGAAGTGTACTTTCTATGTCGCCACACAATATGATTTATTATGATTCAGTAGATTGTACTTTTGGGGTTTCAACCTAATTAAATAATTAAACAAAATTGGAAGGTAAGTAATAATTAAAGCTGGATTTAATTCTCCAAACATAAGCTAAAGATATTAATGAAAAAAAGGAAAACTTCCGCGACCTGGATTCGAACAAGGGACTACGGTTATCACGGCTACATGTTAATAATTCATAAACCTTTTTGTAGCTGACTGAATACGTGAAGTGACGAAGTGAATGTGACGAACAGAATGTGTCAATTCGACAGAGTGGCGAAACGATTCTGGGACAAAATGAACGTGACCATTTCAATGTAATTTGCTGAATCTGTCCAGTCTACTGAGTCAAATCAATTCTGGGGTGTACGGATATAATGACTTGACTAAACGAACGGAAGGAGTCAAATTGACTTGAGTGTCAAAATGATACTGAGCGAAATGAATGTGACGATTTGAAGCATTGAAAAACGTTTCAGACCAGATGATGTGTGACGAACTGATTTTTAAATTATTTATTTATTTATTTATTTATTTATTTATTTATTTATATGCATTCCAGATGGAATAAAGTATACAGGAAAAATAAAAAAAAATATAGAAAATTGTTGGGAATACATCAGTTACTGCATAAAATGTTTGTTAAAGTTCAGGACAGTATTTTATTATTTTTCAGAGTAGGTTAGCCATGGTCCATTTGTCCGTTGATATAATGTTCCGTGATCTTCGAAAATAGGGTAGTTCGGTTGGTAGTGGTAATTCTACTCAAGAATTCGAGCGAATAAATAGCGCTATTTATTATGAGCTTTAGCAAAAGACTACTTATAAAAATGCACGTTTGGACTGTACGTTTATCCGCTCGCCGTTTGCACGATTACTTGAAAACGGATTAACTGTTTCAAATAAAGTTTTTTGAAATATGACCATCAAAGTCTTAGCTCGGCTGTATCAACTTTTCAGGCTTTTTCGTGGACCCCTTTTTCGAATTCACGCGCTAAAACAGTGACCGTAAAGAAAACCAAAATAATGGCATGTCATAGAACAATTGATTCATCAGGAATGAATAAACTGCTACTTTCATGATCATCTTTTAAGCATTGTGACATGGGCACGTACACGTGAAATCGTTTTGTCGAGGCTCAGCAACTAAATCATTCAATATTTGAGCAATAAAATAGACGTAAATTTGGAAAGAATTAAATGAATTTCCGTTATAATTTCCGTTACTAATAACTTAGCTAGACTTAAATTCTCGAATTTAATATTACTTCTATGTCACAGGTAAAGCTCCTTGGAATATTTACAAGATTTTATTCTCATTTCATTTTGGAATTTTTTTACTATTTATTAGAAGAAACGGCAGAATAATGCTATCATATTTTAATTGTTACTATTAGTTTCAGAAAAGTATATACATTTCAATTATCCAATTATATACAATTATTATAGATATAAACAGCAAGAAAATAAAAACATTTTTATTAATATGCTTTCAATGACTAAATTCGGAAAGAAGAAACTAATGAAATTAGGAAATATCGTCAATATCCTGGGTTGTCAAATTTTTTATCATAATTATTAATACAAATCTGCATTAAAACTTATTTAACTAATATCAGCATAGAGACTGTAATAAAATTTAATTATTAGAAAGGATGTATTAATTTTCATGAACTCTGTTGATTTTTAAACCCTATTCAAAGTGATCGCTCGAACAGCATCGCAAAACAGCATCGCTCGAACAGCATCTATAATATCTTAGCCAGAGGCATTTCCAGCAGCAAGAAGACTCAACATATTCTTACAC
>JAHWFO010072569.1:810716-864557 GCA_023313115.1 Rhysida immarginata
GGTTATATATTATTCCCGATAACCTATTTAATGTATAGATCTCATCCAATATGCCGACTCAGTTCAGTGATGTCATCAGTTAATATTAAAACTTTGCATTTTTATTTTATGAAAACGTTCGAAAGAATATATGTTAAAATAACAGTACTGACTCAGTAAATTTAAGTTGACCATTAACACTGCAAAAATTACCCATTTTTAAAAAGATGCTTTTTTCTCCCTACTCTTATTAATATTTGCACATTCCCTGGTTATCCGTTGACATTATGTCTTATTGATAACGTGCAGAATCCGGGTACTTTGCTGGTCACGTGAGCGTGACGTCAACATACTCGGTAAAAACAACACGTAGTTTTCTACATGCTAATATGCAGAAAAGTTGTGTTGTGGTATTTTGTACCAACCACAATTTAAATAATGATAAAAAATGATCATTCTATGAATTTCCAAGAAATAAAGAACGATGGAATTTGTGAATAGCTGCCATAAGTAGGGAAAATGTGGCGCAAAAAAAAAGTCCTTCAAAGTATGCTGTTTATTTGTGCAGATCACTTTATATCGGGAATCACTTTCCAATCAAAATCTCAGGGTCTTATAAAACAAAATCAATATACATGTATGAGGCAGGTCTACATTTTAACAATTTTATTTTATTTATAGTGAAAATGGAGCATGGATAAAGACTTTGAAGGAATCATAGAATTTTTGGAGCGTAATTTATATCCCTAATACCACAGGACAAAATGCAACCAGACGAAAAGCAACAAAGTCTCAGGATCTATTAAACATGAGATAATATTAATACAAAATTAAATAATATACAATGAATTGGTGTTACTCCTGCCATTGGATACGGATGCCATTCAGCGAAATAGATGCCCACATTTACATTAATCATAAAAAATCATAAGCCGCGGCAGGAAATGCTTCTCCTCATCAGAAACAAGTGGCGCTCAGGCTCAAGAGAGGGTTCTGGTATTTGCGACAGACGAATGCCTGGCTCATTTACAAAAGACGAATGCGGGCGAATGGACTCGCAGTGTTGCAACTCTGCTCTTTCAGCGGTTGCATACAATACGAGCTGCTGTAAGAGATTAGTTGTCTGTACACTTTCATGAGTTTTCATGACATCCAAATCTCAATGCCTGTATGAGAAAATGTTTCGAGCACTCAACGCAAGAACTCGGATTTGACTTAGATCCATGTGCTGTGATCTGCCTTGATATATTCGATCCAGTCATTGTATCCATATTCGATGACAGGAGCAATACCTTTTTTTCTGTATAATTTTATTGTTCATTAATATTACCTCATGTTAAAGAAAATCATAAATGAAATAAAATTATTGTTAAAATGTAGACCTGCCTCATTCATATTTATTGATTTTGTTTTATAATACTAGATCCTGAGACTTTGTTGGTTTTCGTCTGTTGCATTTTGTCCTGTGGCATTTTATTCAGACATCGTCCCTAACAGAGAGATCTTGTTATTCGAAAACATAGAGATGTGTAATATAAATAATAATCAGATCTTGTTCCCCTTTCCTTTTTAATAATTAACTATTAGTCATGGTGTTTGTATACAGTAAAACCCCGTTACAACGTACCTCACTTTAACGTACATTTCAGAATAACGTACAAATTTCAAATCCCCGTCCCAAACGTAGGTATTTTAATGCTAAAAAGTTTCAGAATAACGTACCTCACTTTAACGTACATTTCAGAATAACGTACTAATTTTACATCCCCTTGGTTAAATTATCCCTTCAGTACAACGTACATCGATCACATGTTTTGCACTGATTGGTCAATGCAGCTCATGCGAAAGTTGCAAATGGGCCAATGGGCTAATTAAGCAGAGTTCACATTTCATTGCTTGGTCAGTATAGCATATATAAACCCGGAAATCTCTGCATGCTACTCAGTCTAGCATATTCAATTGTCGATTGTCGCATACACCTCTGCTGAATTAACGGATTCAGAGATTCTGGAGATGGGACAAAAGCAAAATTAAATTCAAAGCGATCAGGAAGACGAAGATGAAAATGGCCATTTAGAACCAGAGGTAACGCCCGTCTCAACTTTGGTAGCAATGGAGGCTATAAAAAGCTTACGAAACTACTTTGCACAGCATAGCGGTGCACCAGAAACATTTAACTTCACAATGTAAGATATGGAGGAATTTTGGGGGAGGCAAGTTATAGAAAGAAAGCAGACGGCCATTACTGATTTTTTTTTAAAAGTTAATGTAATACTACATATTGTATATGCTATAGTGTATTTGTATTGAATAAAATAAAATGCATTCATGTGTTCTTATGTTTTTCTATGAATATATGCATTTTTCACAAAAGCCCCCCCCCCCCCCCCCCAGTTTCAGTATAACGTTCACCTCAGAATAACGTACAAATTTCCAGGTCCCTTGAAGTACGTTGTAACGGGGTTTTACTGTATTTGTTTTTTTTTGTATACAGATATATTCATGTTTCACTTCACTATTAAAAAAAGGAAAACGTTTTGTTTTGGCTTTTTATTATTACCTCCTTGCATTGTATTTTTATTATTATTACCTTGTACTGTATTTCTCCCCACCTTTTCTCCTTATTTCACAAGCTTTCCACCCACCTTTTTTAACAAAACTTTTCCACCTTAAATCCGAGCCTTAGTTATAATATTTAATAAAATCCATAACAACTTTAATGTAACTTTATAGAGTGAACCTAAAAGTCAATTCACCTATTTAAACTTGGAAGGGTGAAATTATTTTTGAATCACCCTGTATAATAATCTATAAAAATAAAGATTGAAATTATAGCTCATTGAAGAAGCATTGCAAAAATTTAGAACATAAATGAATCTTCGTTAAAATATAGACCTGCCTCATTCATATTTATTGATTTTATTTTATAAGATCCTGAGGCATTTTATCCTGCACCCTAGGAATCACATTGATGTATCTGAAACTAATTGAAACGACGTGCTTGTTTTCACCGAGTTGTAGCCCTGCATATAGCAGTGACGTAATGTACACGTAATACGCACGTTATCAATTAATCTTAAGCTAATTCCACACAATAATTATAAACAGTGTACTAATCCTAAAATTTATTTGTAGTTTTTAATGGAGAATATGTAGTGAAATCTTATTTAAAAGAGCAAATATTACGGATGTGGGGGTTAAAATGAGACTATTTGATTCGTTGGTGAAGAGTGTTATTTACTATACGCTTCAAGACAGTGTAGTACTTTATACTGGTGGCGCACTCTGGTGGTGGAATGGAAAACAACTGGAGGTGTACTGATGCCAGCCTCCTCAGCGCGAATTGGGCAGGCCTGTACAAAATA
The DNA here is from genome assembly GCA_023313115.1 of Rhysida immarginata. Lineage (NCBI taxonomy): Eukaryota > Metazoa > Arthropoda > Chilopoda > Scolopendromorpha > Scolopendridae > Rhysida > Rhysida immarginata. The sequence goes on from JAHWFO010072569.1 coordinate 814,061, forward strand.
GATACAAAATGTCAGGAAACGATGTGGAGGGAATCACTCTTGTGTGATGGGATGTCCATATAATATGCTATCTACTTTCACAGGTGTTTTTCATTAATAAATAAAGAATCCATGGAAGTATCAAGTACACCTTTTCATCTGCCACTTCTCCTTTGTGGAGAGCTCACTCTCTCTTAGCCCTCCCCTCTGCGATCAGCATCCATTCTCTCCACCCCTCCCGTTATCTTACAAGCTAAGACAGGAAAATAAAGAGGATAGAGTGAAGGAAAAGAAATAGCCAATACTCAGATGTCTGCATTCATCCTCCTCCAGCTTCCCCTCCAACGCTACCCACATGCTTCAACAATGGGGTGAACATATGTTTTACTTTCCTTCTGAGCTAAGTGTCTCAGATTTGGAGCTCTTAAGAATCAGAGGCAAAAAACGACTGCACTAAAACAAGAACTGCCCTCCTGTCTCTTTAATGATATTCAAGAAAATATTGAGAACACGGGCGATTTTACTATCGCGATTTTACTCAATGAAAGAAGGAGCAAAACGATATCAATTCATATGAAATTTACAAAACTATACTCAAATTGAATTTGAATAAATTTTAAGTGAGCTGCACGCCACAAATTTACATGATTTACAAAATTTAAATATGTGTATATCGACTTGAAATGTAACCAATTTAATTATTAATTTGTATATGCAATATTTTTCACTTGTTAAATACTGGTTCAAATTTATTTAAATTTTTTTTATAATGTAGCTCCCCTGATTTATCTTCATCTGTGGCAAACATTTTCCTGTTATTACCCCATCAGGGAAAGATTGTTTCCTGTACATGATCTGACTTTTTAAAATTTTTCCCTCTCCTCACTGTTTTGGGATGAAAAAATGTCTTCCATTTCTTTACTTTCTTAAAATTGCACTTCACTTGAACCTTCATTTTCAGTTGTTTAAAACCGGTGTTTTGCCACGTCAGGGTTTGCAATTTTTGTCGCTTGATGGCCGCTACTATAACGCACCAAGCGGGTTTCTTGAAGCATATGGGACAGAGGTGTTGGGATGGGAATGCGACAAAACCATTGAAACGATACAAAATCAGTATTTAAAGGTCAAATGACAAGGATTTTGACTTATTGATTTTATGGTGTCATATTAAAGAAGACAAGAAAAAAAAATATGTGTATAGTAATTAATAACATTTCCTTAATTTATTATTTAATTTTATTAATTTTAGGAGGGCTTTTGCAAGGGAGCGCCGTAACATTCTACTTCGTAAATTTTCCGGTACTGATGTCATGAATACTTTGGGGCTAAAGCTCTAGATACATTCCTAATCTAGAGCTTTATTTGGGGCGATCGGTATAACGTAAATGTGTGTAAAATTGGAAGTCAGTATCTCGTTTCCCTCATCACTTTCATGCAAACCATCGAAATAATTTAAGTAAACTGAGGCCTCAAATATATTATCCATCTATTTATTCTAATTTTAAATTTAAATACTGAAAAAAAATAATCTATCGTATATTTATAATGCAACAGCGGCAAAGGCGCGTTCAGTTTTAAAATGCATCGGTTTATTTCTTAAGAATAATTTGTCAGAATTAACGCATTAAAAAAACCCCCAGAAATACCTCATTTAAATTGAATTTGCGAAAGCGGCAAATTTTTTAAAATCTGAATCTTTCCCAATCATCAGCAAAAATGTACGTATTTTTCTTCACTTAAAATTGCCTTAAAGATGCAGCAAGCAAGAAGACAAAAATACGGTGTTCAAACTATCTACACATTCCACTTAATAATTTAAAGGCACAGTTTTAACTTCATTACGTATGAACAGAATAATAAACCATTTATCGAAAATAATAATAATAAATCTAGTAGGCCCCACACAATAAAAGTTCAAGAAAAATAATTATGGGGGGGGGGGGGGCCCACGAGAAATCGTTTGACGTCGAATATCTTTACATAAAATGTCAAATTTTTCTTGTAAAAAAATGAAAACCTCTTGCTAAAAAAGTGAAAACCTCTAATCCACAAGGAGGAAAAAGGAGGTATAAAATTGACAAAAATTAATATCAAAATTTTTTCAAAATTTAAATCCAGTCCCTAAATTAATATATCTGATAAGCTACTAATATAAATAAAGTGATATTTGTCTAATATTTGGAAGTCACGGTATATGAAAATGAGAGAGGAATGAAATGGAACATTGTAATTTTGCCTTTATACCAGGTGATTCAAAAGTGTGTTACATTTTGTAATACATTTTTTTACATTGTTAACGAGATTTTCAATGTTTGCTTTCCCGCAATTCAATGCTTTCATAAGAATCACGAGGTACGCGCAAACACTGAAAATGTCGTTAACAATGTAAAAAAATGTAATACACTTTTGGATCACCCGGTATAACCAGATTTTCATACAAAATAGCTTTGTAATACAACAAATGCAACTCTTTTGCTTTCGATAATATGATATTGTAAACAAACCAGTCATCTTAAGCTCAACAGAATAATGAGAAAGATTCGGCTAACATTTTTAATGGAAATTCCGAATCCATTTTTGCCGTATAATACATGATACACTCAATCACCAAAAGTCATGGCACACACCTCCAATCAGGTTCCCTGTCCGTAATGAGACACATCCCGCTGTTTCCATTCTCGGAATGCAGGTGCAGAGGACTCCTTGATATCACACAATCATTGTAAGCAAAACTAGCTGTAGAAATGACAGCATGCCGAGATTTATCTGCATTTGAACGGGGGATGATTCTTGGTGGCAGACGGATGGGTGCCTCAATATCAGATTTAGCCAACACCTTGCAATTTTCCCCGCACAATCGTTGCAAGGGTCTATCGCGAGTACACCCAACAAGGGGTTGCAACCCATGTCGGACAGTAGATGGGCCGTCCACGCCTCATTGATTCCAGAGATGTTTGCCAGGTCACCCGGCTTGCAACTGCTGATCGAAGGGCGACAGCAGGCCAAATCACCATGTGGTACAACCAGGGACGCCCCACAACTGTGCCCGTGACAATTCGGCGAACCTTGGCAGCTGCAGGCTTTGGAAGCAGGAGGCCACGACAGGTGCCACTCTTTATAGCTGCACATCGTCGGCAATGCCTAGCCTGGGCCAACCAACATCGGCATTGGACCGCAGAGGACTGGCGAAGGGTTGCATGGTTCGACGAGCACTGTTTCAGCTATATCGGGCCGACGGTCGTGTCCGTGTCTGACGCAGTCCACACGTAGCCATGGACCCCGCTTGTCAGGTGGGGACCACTCAGGCAGGTGAAGATCCATACTGGACTGTGCTGTTTTCTGGTGGCATGCAATGGGTCCATTGGTGCATCTGACATCCACTCTGGGTGCTACTTCCTACGTCGATCTGCTTGGGGACCACCTGCACCCCTTCATGAACTGTTTTTACCTTGCGGGCGACGGCATCTTCCAGCAAGATAATGCGTCTCCACACGCGGCCCTTGTGACACGGCAGTGGCTGGAGGAACATGCTACAGACTTCACGACAATGATTTGGCCTCCGCGTTCCCCAGATTGTAATCCCATTTAACATTTGTGGGACGTCATCGAAGGATTTGTTAGGCCGTCACCAACACAACTGGTAAAAGCAGCATCGTTATGGAGTGAAGTGGAGATGGCATGGCTTGCAGTGCCTGTGGATGTGTTCCGGGGACTGGTAGACTCTCTTCCACGACGGGTCGCCGCCGTTATCCGGGCCAGAGGAGGCCCAACACGTTATTAGGCAGGTGTGCCATGATTTTTGGTGAGTGAGTGTATACAGGGTGTATCAAAAATACGTTTACAAACTGTGAAGGCGAGTTTTTCACACCAAAACAATAAACATAGTCCACATAAATATGTCATAAAATCCTTAAATTTTGCGTTATTAATGAAAGTTTGCATTCAACGAGGTATAATCCATCAACGAAGTTTGTAACCAATCAGATGGCGCCGTGTTGCTATGGAGACTTGTTTATATTTGTCATTTTTAGAAATTTGTGGTTAGTCTTTCTTCAAGGTTTCACTTTTGTAGTAAGTTAACTGAAAGGTGTTCTGTTTAACCATGGCAGGTAGGGTAGGACCATTTCCATGGCCAGCACATTCCCCGATCTCAATCCTTCGGATTTTTATCTCTGGGGCCACTTAAGTTTATGCAAGCGACATTCTTAATACAGGGACTCTTCAAGGAGTATTCGAACGGGTGCGACAGTCAATGATCCGAAGAGTGCATGAATGTATAGAAGCTCGCTCAGGGCAGTTTGAACATTTGTTATAAATTCCTGAGGTGAGGTATAATACAGTTTTTCAACATACCTGAAATAATAAATAATACCAGAACCCGATACGTTGTGTACTTTTGTAAAAGATCTTTCAACCCAGATGACCTTCAAAGTATTTTAGTATCCTGTCCTTTGGTGAAAGCCAGCCAGGTGGCTGAGAGGGCTTTCTAGTTCTCGAGACCGCCTGGTTGTGGGTTCGAATCCCGCCGTGGGCATGGATGTTTGTGTTTGTCCCAGGCTGCGTACAGATATAACTTGTGTAAAAGGCGCAAAATGACCTTAGTAGTCGACGCCTAAATTTCTAGAACCCCCGCCCCCTTTGGTGAAATGACTTGGTCGTTACATATAAATATTTTACTGATTTATTAAAATCTTGGCATTCGGTATTCAAATATTTTTATATAAATTTTAACTTAAGGCATATAATTTAGTCTGAATTTTAAAAGACCGTCAGATCAAAATATTTATATTCAGAAAAAATCCAAGAAACTAGTATTATACAGTCGGTATAGTTCTTCGATTATATTGTTAACATTGAAATTGGACTCAGAATGGTAAGACCCTGAAATGGTAAGACTGTGTCCAATTTTGCTTTTTCCAGAGTTTCTGCGTCTCATTTTTCTTTTCTTCTACATATGTCAACTGCTAAAATTGACTAATTTGATATTTTAAAACGGTCTGGCACCTTTTATCCGGCTGCTTTGGAATGCCAGACCGAATAATTCGTGAATGCCAGGCAGTTAGGTACAATTAGATCATTCCGGTTAAATGAACGTCAGGTTTTCCGAACTTTGGATTGGTCTGGCAGCCATTTTCCGGCCGATTTCTAATGCCAGACCGAATAAAATTTAATTAGGGAGGAGTAATCTAAGTAAAAAAACCATGAACCAAAAATAGATCGTTCTGGTTAAATTGAAGTTAATTTTTCCGGATTTTGAAGTCCGGGCGCCTTGAACTGCCAGACCGATCAATTCTCATTTCCCACGAGCAAAACTGTGAAATAAGGTAGTTAACTCAATTAGATCTTTCCAGTTAAATCTAACTGGGCTGGCTCTCATTCTATCACGGCGTTTGGTTCCCAGTGTCAGCATATGCCTTGTTATGCTTCATACATCTATCCTTGTTTATCACGGGGTTTGGTCCCCCCCCCCCAAAAAAAAATACTGTGATAAGCCAAAGCGGGATAAATGAATAATAGAACCTGTGGGAAAAATAGGGTTTCGTTCAAAGGGTGGTAGGACATTGCCACTCAGACATTTGCAGGGTGACCACTCCTCGTATAATTCCTATATTCTTCTATATTTCCCTCCCCCTCCTATACTTTCCCATATTTAGCAAAAAATTCCTATATTTCCTATGTTTTCTTAAACGCATCATCAAAATATATTTACCAAAGTTTCGGGAAGAAAAAAACGACTACTAATCACTACAACAAATTCAATTATAATAAAATACAAATAGAATAATAAACAAAACAATACCAAACACTGCAACAAAATTCAATTATAATAAAGTACAAACCAAAAATAAACAACGAAAGATAAATTATGGCAAAAATTTAGCTTACCTAGATACGAAACTACAGATCATGGGGTAATCGGATTAAATTGAAATAGGAACGTGTGAAAGTGAACACAGAAAATAAATAACGTTAAAAAAAAAACAATAAATAAATAAATAAATAAATAATACTATACAATATATATAAAAATAAAACGACTACAAATATAAAGAATATTAAACAAAACAATACTAAACATTACAACAAAATTCAATAATAAATACAAATAGAATAAAATAAAAAACAAAGTAATACTAAACCATGCAACAAAATACAATAATAATACAAACCAAAATTAAACAATGAAAGGTAAATTGCAAAAGTTTAGCCTACATATACACAAATCTATAGATCATGGCATAGATGGTGAAGTAATTGATATACATCAAAATAGACTTGGTTATTTTAAAAGCCCATTTCGTTGCGGACCAGAGACAGCTTTGTAGATTTCTATATTTTCTAATATGGCTACTAATTTCGGTTTATCTGACTTGTGTACAATGCTGAGTGTTTTTCCAATGCTGCAGAGGGGGTGATTTTCTTGTTCAAGGTGGATGGCGAAATGAGAGTTATTGTCTTTCTTCCTGTATGAGTTGGCGTGTTCTTTAAATCGGGTGGCAAAACTACAAACCGACATTCCTATATAGTATTTGTCATATTGCATGCATTGGAGGCGATAGACACCGCATCGGTTGAATGAATTGTTGTCGTCACCTGGAGTGCTGCGATTGAAAATTGAACGGCATGATTATGGGGATCGGAAAGAGATATTGAAGTTGTATTCACGGAAAAGATGGGACAAGGCAGAAGCATCTGTATCGAGAATATTTTGTTATATATGTATTGTTTTATTATTTATTTTATTATTATTTTATTTTATCTAATTATTTTTTCTTTTGTTCACTTCAATTTAATCTGGCTACGTCACCTGTATGTGTTGTAACCTTTTGATTGGCCAACGTCACCCTTATTTACGTCAGCCAATCGGAAATCTCTAGGTATTATATCATTGTCATTTAATGTTTATCATGTTTTGTATCATACACTGTCTCATGTAGGGGCTGCTAGCCCATTTCTCTTTGGTACCCTGAAGAAGGTGGGATTAAAGCTGAAACTAATTTGTTTTTTTAAACTAAAATGTTGTACTGTCAGGCCTCTTTTTCATTTTGTTATGTGGTTTACTTCAAGCACCTCAGCTCATCTGAAAAAAATCAGCCAACCTGTGCTCGATTCAAAAGAATATGCAGGAAGGTGCTACCTATGGAAAATGGAAAGGAAACTCAGGTTATCTGTCATTTCTTAGTACATGTGTTGCCCATGTTTGAGGAATTCTTGACGCTTTTTCCTAAAATCCATTTGCTATACGAACATTTTACGAAAACTGTCCAGTCTTTAATGCTGAAATTTGTGAAGCTGGAAGCCATACGTGGCAATGAATGTGTAGCTAACGTGGAATTCAAAGTTAGAGCAAATCAGATGGAGGATGTTGAACTAGTAATTGGCGAATTGACAAGGAAAACTTTAAAACAGGCGAAAAATCAGGAGCCCAAGCTACTTATACAGATAAGAAAGTTATGTGACTGTAACAGAGTATTTGCTGGAAAACTTCCCTTTGATAACAGTTTGTTAAAGGATGTTCGTTGTTTGAATCCTCTAAAATCAAGTGAATTTTCCAGCGGTACAGAAATCCACAGGATTGCTAGTAAAATGAAGGAGCATTTGGATGGAATGAATGATGTTGCACACTGCATAGACGAGTGGAAATGCTTGCAATTGTTACCATCATTCTCACCAACCAATAGAATTGATAAGTTTTGGGCAATTGGACTAGACAATTGGAAGTTCCCTTTATTTTCAAAACTCATAAGGGCTGTGCTTGTATTACCTCATGGTAACGCTACTGTTGAAAGAGGATTTTTAGAAAATGGGCTGATTGTTACTGATCAGAGGAATAACTTGGAGACCAGAACTATTAGCTCTCTCAGACTGCTGAAAGATGTTGTAAAATGACATGATGGAAAAGCAGAGTGCGTGTTAATAACTAAAGACCTTCTTTCGATCTACCCACAGATTGTATACGTTGAGATCAGAAGAGCAAAAAAGAAAACAAACTGAGGACGAGGAAAAGTCCAAAAAGGAATATGAAGCTGCTCGAGCAAATAAAGAGTTACAAGAAAGACAAAAGAAGGATGCTCAATCACTGAAGGACAAGGAAGATTTCCCTAAAACAGAAGGAGACTGAAATTATGTTTGATGTTAAGACTTCTCAGACTGCTGAAGAGGAAGGTATGAAAATGCTAACAGAAGTGATGAAACGAAAGGATATGGAAAAATTGGCAATAGCTGAGATGATGATATCGGCAGCTGAAAAGAAAAACACTGATGCTCATAAGAAGTTAGCAGATATTAGAAAGCAACAGTGATGTTGAAGGTAGAAAGAGAAAATTATTGGACAACCTTGTTGGCTTGACTAAGAAGAAGCTTTAAAAATACATATATAGCCAACCCATACATATAATAGTGTAGTATGCACAGATATGCTGTTTTTAAATAAAGATATATTTCTCCTATAAATCTCCTGTATTTTTTTTTATTTCTCCTATAATTCCTATAATATATTTGAAAAAATGAGTGGTTGCCCTGCATTTGCCACAAACGGATCCACCAAATCATACATCGCCAATCAATCGGCACCACACATTCTGGTCTCTACACACCATCCCAGCTTCTTCCACGGTCATTCTCTTCTTCATACAAGCATGTCTCTTGTTCAGGCTCTCAAACCCATATAGCTTCAGATATTCATCCACCTGCTCTCTCCACTCTTTCCTCTGTCTTCCTCTTTCTCGCCCACCATCAACATTACCAACATACAGTCGTTTTGTCAGTCGTTCCTCATTCATGTGTTCCATATGTCCAAACCATCTCAACGTTCACTTTGCCACCACATCAGCCACACTACGTTGCATTCCACAGTCGTCTCTCACTACAACATTTGGAATACAGTCAAGTCTCGTAACTCCAGCTACACCTCTCAGATACCTCATTTCAACTGCACACATCGCTTTCTATGCTTCTCATTCCACACCCAGGTTTCACTCCCCTAAATTAGAGTTGGTACAAGCACGCTCTGATAAACAGACATTATGGCATTCTTCGAAAAACGCTCATTCCTAGCATACTTTCCAAGTGTGCCTACGACCTTCAAACCAGCATTCAATACTCTCCTTAATATCTCGCCATCAATGCTCCTGTCCCTCTCAAACGTGCTCCCCAAGTACACAAACTCATTCACTTGCTTCAGGTTCACCCCATTCAGCTCAATCATACATTGTGTTTGTTCCTCTCCCCGCTCAAAAACAAGTATTTTTGTTTTCTCCACATTTATTCGCATATACTGCCCCTTGCACACCTCGTTCATTTTTAACAACAGTGTTCTAAGATCCTCTCCACTCTCCGACAGGATAACAGCATCATCAGCATACAATAAACAGCACACTCTCTCATCACCCACTTTCACGCCCAAGTCATTGTAAAAATTAAATAATAACATAAATACTATGTATGTGATTAATAACTATAAAAGAAATACGACAAACTGATCACATACTGGAAATTAAATTTTTTATTAAGTAAAAGGTAAACAATAACATAAATATGATGGTGTAGAACTTTCAGTTCAATCTGATAGCATGGCCAATACCGTTTAAAAATTCTGGCAATGACTTCTGACGGTTCACATAGTCCAAGCACAGGGTCTTAAGCCGCTGCTGATGATCTTGCGTGGCACGTCTAATCCGCTTTTGTGGAGGTTGTCCGCGAGATGTACTCAAAAAAGAAGCTTCGACTAAACATCCTTGGAAGAAATTGGCTTTCTGCTCTTAATATTAAGTTTTCTGGACTGTTAATTATGGACACTAAAAATTCAGAACTAGATGGTATTTTAAATGATTATGCTATTGCTTTCAAAGATGAAATAGGTACTTACAAAGGGGAGCCAATCCATATAGATTAATTAAAAAATAAATAAAACTCCATTTAATTAAAAGAAAATAAATAAAATAAAAAATAGAAACAATGAAAAAAAGTCACCCAATTGATAAATGTAAAGGTTGAAGGACGAAACACAATTGAAACAAAAGTCTTGTAGAGCTTATTAGATGAAACACAGAAGAAACTAAGATCTAGTGGAGAAATGTTACATGAACACATGGAGGCACACAGTTACAGGTGAAGAAGGTCTGTGATGAAAGTTCGATGATTCGTAGACACGTAGATGACAAACTTGAAATGTATTAAAACGTTTTCGGGATTTTTATCCCATCTTCAGTTGTAAACTTTTTGAATGAATTTCATTTAAAAAGAATATAATAGAAGTTATAATAATAAAAAAACAAAACAATGTAATCTAATACAATATGTGATGTTATGATTAGTTTGATTGTTGTGAACAGGATTGTTGAGTGCAAGGGAAGTGATATTATAGTTTTAGTAGTAATTTCCATTTATTATTAATTTCTATAGATGGTTTGGCTAAATTTTTTTCATTCGAAATAATGTTAATGGTTTCTTTTATTAGTCTTTTTTTTGTAATTTATTTCTTTATTAATGATTTTGACTTTGTTCCAATCCGGATTATGATTTTGGCTAATGCTGTGGTTCACTAAATGATTATTTTTATCTTTGTTTCTAAGTGCTCTTTCATATTCTTTTATTCGTGTTATTAATTGTCTTTTTGTTTGACCTGTGAAAAAAGACAACTCCTATTTTCATGAATGGTGCCCTATGTTTTACGTGAAAAGGTCAATGAGGAGATTCAACGACTAGTTAAGGAAGAAATACTGGAACCTGTTCAAAATTTTGCTTGGGCTTCCCCGATTGTGTCAATTTTGAAAAAGGATGGAAGACTGAACATTTGTGGAGATTACAAGGCTATGGTTAACTTACTTTGTAAAATAGATACTTTACCCTCTACCACATTTCAACGATCTGATAGCGAAAATCAATGGAGCAAAAATATTTTCTAAACTAGACATGAGATCAGCCGATAATCAACTTGACCATGATGAAGAATCGGCTAATTTACTTACTGTTAACACACAACTAAGGGACTGTTCAAAATGAAAAGCTTACCCTATGGAATATCAACTGCTGTTGGAATTTTTCAGTGATTCCTGGAAAATTTTCTTGCAGAAATTGATGATGTAGTAATCTTCTTGGACGATATTCTATCACAGGAAGAGATTTCAGTGAACATAATTCTAGACTCAGAGCAGTGCTTCAAAAAATCGTTCCAAGCTGGTTTGCATCTCGAAAAACAAAAGTGTGATTTACTTGTGCCCTCAATTGAATTTCCTTGGATTTGTAATAGACAAAGGAAGGCATTCATCCGACTGAAGAAAAGATTCATGCTCTTTCCGATGTACCAACTCCAAAGTGTAAGACAGAACTATAGTCTTTCTTTGGACTTTATAACTTTTATGCTAGATTTACTCGTGCACTTCAAAAAAATGGAATATTCAGCTGGATAGCGACCATGTTGTAAAATAGTCTCATGTTACGTGTGAATAAATTGGTCAAATGAAACAAAGATTTTATTTCTAAATGTATACTGGATAGAGTTTAATTCTATATAAAAAGTAAAACAATTCATCAAAAGTCAACAAAGTTATGAGATTTTTCATCACTTCAAAATAATGGAATATTCCCATTTGCATATTCTGAAATGGGATATCCCATTTGTTTTTCCACACTAGAATACTTTTTGTTACTTTATACTATAATTCACATACTTCCTCGGCTGTTAAAGAATTTTAATTCACTATCTATTGAGAAATGTCACCCAAAAAGTATCTGTCATTAATCCAGCGTAAGCTGATACTCCAATTGCACAAATCAGGTCACAAACGAAGTGATATAGCTGAAACAGTACATTGCTCATAAAGTGCTGTTTCCAAAGTTTTGATAAAAGCAAATGTCGGCTATGGATTTTAAACAAGTTGGGACAAACGTGTGCACACTTGCAACGGCCACACTTGAAGAGAGATGGGTGTGCAAAATTGTACCTAATAATCGATTCAAATCATCAAAAGTTATTAACACATTGTGGCGTAAGGATGGAACTGATGTATCCCTAAGTACAACACTCCGGCGCTTATCTGAATTTGGAATGAACAGTTGTATGCCAAACAGTCACTTAAGTTGAGCAAAACTCAATGCAAAGCACGACTCAAGTGGTGTAAAGCTCATGCCAATTGGACTCCTGAGAACTTCAACAATGTCATCTTCAGCGATGAATCCCGATTCTGTCTGCGTTCGGTGATAAGGAATCAGAGTATGACGAACTAAAGAAGAGGCACACTATCCCTGCACCATGAACAAAAACGTCAAGTTTCCAACCAGCATCATGGTGTGGTGCTGCATGAGCTCCATGGGTACGGGAGAGCTTGTAATCATCAGAAGAATGATTAATTCATTGGCCAACAGAAATACTGGATGTGTTTCTTGTCTCATCATCCGAAAATTTATATGGAGGCAGACTTTTTCTTTCAACTGAGAACTAGCTACAGGAACAGAATATTCACACAAAGCCCTGGCCTCCTAACTCCCCAGACCTGAATTCCATAGGTCTATGGAAAATCATGAAACGCAAACTGGCAAACGATAACCACTGATGTCGACAACTGATTCATTCTCTTCCAAAACGAATTCGCACTGTCATTGATGCCAATGGTGTCCCTACTAAGTTTTAGCGTTAGTTTGATAGTTTTGCTCTTTGTTACATTCTTTTTTTATTGTTTGTATTAATATTCCACTATTTTGATGCAGTGCTGTCAACATTCCATTTTTTTGAAGTGATTAAAACTCTCATAATTCACTGAGTCTGGGGAACTTTTCAAACAAATAGTTGAATCCTGAGCCTGTTCTGTCCATCGCCTTCACAAAATTTTTCATCAAACTGAGTTTAATGTGGGGTGGTGGAAGAATGATGTTGTTGGTTTGAACCAGTGAGGGGTGCAGCATATTTTTCTGACCAACTTGAAACTGTGATCTCTTTGGCCATTCTCGTTGAATGTAATGCAGGTCTCTTGCACGGCTGTCCCATTCACACAAGAAGCATTATATAATATATAATATCATTGCAAGTATATAATATTTATGCAAGTGATAATAATTACTGATTTTTCTATATATGCATTATATATAAAAGGTTGAATAAGTCATACCACGTAGCAGTCGTACCTCAAACATATAACCAAAAACCTCAGGTTACCTGTACGTTAAAACCCTCAGGTCTCCTGCCAATGAGCTATTATGTTAATCACTGCGTGACTCCGATGGTGTACCAGGTGGCTTGATGCCTGAATGTCGCTGGGTACTTCACATGGAAGGTGCTATCCATCTAGACTGGTTCCAGTGCCGCTGTAAGATGCTGTCTGTCGCGTTGTTCTGTTCAACCTCAGAGCTGTTGCGTTGGGTTTCCTGCCGAATTGGCTGCCCACCATGAGAATGTGATTCCTCACGCCTTGCTCGCTCCCACTCACCATGCCGCCGCATGAGAGTGCCCGTAACGTCCGATGCGAGGAGACCAGTGCCCCGACGTTTGATGCCTCCATGCACTGTGTGGTTCCTCGTACCCATCGCCTTCTATTGCCGAGCCACTGAATTGGGTTTCCCGCCGAGTTGGCTGCCCACCGTGAGGATGTGAGGCCTCACGCGTTACTCGCTCCCACTCACCATGCCACCGCATGAGAGTGCCCTTAACGTCCGATGCGAGGAGACCAGTGCCCCGGCGTTGGATGCCTCCATGCACTGCGTGGTTCCTCATAGCCATCGCTCATCATTTCACTCGTTTCTGCCGGGCCGGCCGATATGTTAGCCGCCCTCCGTGAGGGCAGGTCACCCCACGCATCGCTCGTCGTCACTCACAACAATACAAGTGTAAGAGAGTCCATAAGAGCAAGAGAAACATATCTACGCTTATGAGTAAGAATAAAGGAATAGAAGAAGAGAGCGTCTGTACGCTTCAGGGATCTTTTATACACTTGGCCTGGGAAAAGCGCGGGACGAGCATTGCCAATGTGCTTCTCCTATATAAACCTTATAAAAGTCCCATAAAAGTAAACCGTGTTCCCATTGGCTGAATTTGCCTGCCAAGCTACCGCTCTGGAATAACCGTTGCTAACGAATTTGGCCTGTTGCTATGGAAACCAAGTCTGGAGCGCGGGAACACCTCCCTCTTTTTATTAACGAAACAAAAGCAAACTGACTGATAATACTTACAGACTATACAAATTTGCTATAACAAATGATAGTTGTCAGAGACATATTTTATAAAGTAAAGATAATATCAATAGGAAACTGCTGATGAAATTTTGTGATGATTCAACAAAAAATTGATTTTTTTCTAATATACAGCGAAACATCGCCATAAGAATCAAACGCAGATTCACATACAAAATGTGTATCTGCGTGTGATGAATTCAGATTCATCACAAAATATCTTAAGAAAAATAAGCATCAAGACTGGTCAGTGAAACTTCCTCGAATTTTTTTAAGCCTGCATAGTACCTCTAGTCAGGTAGATGGTAAATCATCCGCTGAACTTTTGAAGAATAGAAAACTTGATACTCCCTAACCCGTTTATTACCGATTGAAAACCAAAAAGTAAATGCTGAGCGGTATTCTAATATTAAAAGAAAATTTAAATTAGTTGATACAGTGCTAGTAAGAAATTACAGTAAAGGTTCAAAATGGGTGCCAGGGCAAATTATTTCTAAAATGGGTCATGTAATTCATGGTTCAGAATCAAATTAGAATCTAGTGAAGTGATAACAAGACACGTGAACCAAGTATATCGAAGAAAGATTACTGATTGGTCAAGTTTTCAAATCGACCAAAACTCCGGAAACAATAGTGAACTAGTTCCTGAAAAAGCGCAAGTAAGAACTTCAACTTGTTTAAAGAAACCTCCTACGTATTTAAAGGACTACGTCCATTACTGAGAGGAGGAGTGTTATGTATTGTTGGCCGAGCTTCGTTTTGACTATTTATTAAGAAGCTTGTGGTGTCTTGTGACAATTTATTGTTGTGAAAATTCTGTATTCTTTTCTTGCTAGCAGTGAAATAAATAACATGTATTTAGTCTTATTCCTTCCTTTTCAGTGATTTAATCCACGACACTTGTGTATTGATGTTAAAAAGTTTCGATATCAAATTTTTCGATGTTTCAATGTTTCAATGAATTCATTATCCATTGAACAACTGTTTACATTAATGTATTTCAATGAAAGAACACGTAAAATCGCACTGGTTTCGTTTGAATCCCCCCCCCCTTCTCGTACTGTTTCCAATATGGCTGCTGCAAAGAGTGAATAATTTTATTTTACCAGAAATTTATTTAAGCAGTGGAAGGGTTAATAAATGAATTCTCAATGGATTAATAAATTATTATTTAGTTTTTTGTAAACTCCACTTATAAGAGCGCTCTACTTACGAGGGTAATTCAATAAGTAAGTTACACATCAAAGTTGCGACCTTCATTTTTTAATTAAGTGTGGGGAAACTGTCACCGCTAGATAGCAGCACTATCTAGTTTTCTTGTGACGCAAAACGATCGTTCTGCGCATGACCTGACAAGATGGCGGCACCCCTGAGTACATGTACCATGATAGAACAGCGTGCTGTTGTGTGTTCTTTGTGGGCAAAACATATGGAAGCAAAGGATATCCACAAGGAAATGCTGCCTGTGTATGGTGAACATTGCCTGCCACGTCAGGCAATCCATAATTGGCTGCAGAAATTCTCGGAAGCGCGGACAAGTATCGAAGACTAGCATCGAGCGGGTCGGCCGGTGGAGATGGCCGCGCCAGAAACATTGCAGCACGTCGAAGACATCATCTGAGCAGATAGGAGGATAACCATCGATGCTGTAGCAACCGCTATTGGTTGTTCACATGGCCAGGCTTACAACATGATGCATGAGCAGCTAGGCTTCAATAAAGTGTGCTCCCGCTGGGTGCCACGCCAGCCTACACCACAACAAAAAAGCCAGAGAATGGGCTTGTCATTGCAGCATCTCCAGCACTACCAGGTTGAAGGGGACGGCATGCTTTCTCGGATTGTCACTGGTGATGAGTCTTGGGTGCACCGTTATGAGCCTGAGACGAAGCGTGCCTCCATGCAGTGGAAACGCCCCTCGTCCCCAGCACACAAGAAGTTTCAGGTGACAACATCGGCCGGGAAAGTCATGTTGATGGTGTTCTGGGATTGCCGAGGTGTACTGCTCACCGAATTCCAGCAACTTGGCCACGCAATTAGGTCTGCCTCGTACTGCAGGATTCTGACAAAACTTCGTGCCGCCATTCGCCGGAAGTGACCAGGCGTCCTCAATAAAGGTGTGTTGCTGCTGCATGACAATGCCCGTCCTCATAGTGCCAATCAGATCACAGCGACACTGAGATCATTCAAGTGGGAGGTCCTCCAACATCCACCTTACAGCCTGGACCTCGCGCCGAGCGATTTCTACTTGTTTGGCTCTTTGAAACATCATCTTTCGGGAGAACGCTTTCCTGACGATGAAGTGGTTGAAAGAGCAGTGCGCGCTTATTTCCAACAGCAGCCGAAAGAATTTTACGCCACAGGTTTCCAGGGACTTGTGAAACTGTGGGACAAATGCTTAAATTTGTATGGAGATTATGTTGAAAAATAAATGTTGTTTGTATGTCATTATCTCCATTCATTTCTTTTCAATCATGATTCGTAACTTACTTATTGAATCGCCCTCGTAAAAGACCGCTTTCATCAACTCTGACCCGTGCATAAGCCGAATGTGGTTTTTAGGAGTCATTTTTTGGAAAAAAAAAATTCTCCTTATAGACGAGTATATACGCTAATTGAAAATTAATTTAAAAGGGCAGGATCTTAGAGAAAGCGCAACACTTCAAAATGAACAGAGCACACTATGCTGTTCGCATTTGGATACCAGTTCTTCGCTGACAATAACTGACAAGAGGAATGAACCTCTTTTAAGTGCTTTCAAAACGCAATTTAAAAATCAAGATATAAGATTATCTCAGGTTGTTGCTATTAATGGGGAGATGATAAAGATTGAGAAATATAAGATGATAAAAATTTGCCCAATCATAATATATGGCATCTCTACTGGCCGAGCTCCAATTTATGTTAAAATTAATACTGATGTTACAAAGACTCAGAATATAGTTTTTAGTGCTGGGTTGAATGCTCTAGATTTTATTTTTGGATATATAGATAGGGGTAAGATTATAAGAATTAAGATTGACATAACTAGTGCGATTACGCCCCCCAGTTTGTTTGGAATTGATCGTAAGATGGCGTAGGCATATAGGAAATATCACTCTGGTTGGATATGAACAGGAGTAACCTGTGGGTTTGCTGGGTTGAAATTTTCTGGGTCTCCTAATATATTTGGGTTTAACATCGCTACTGTTGATAGCAAATAGAGAGTGATAGCAACGCCAAAAATATCTTTTTTGATGAAAAGAAATGGTGGAAAGGTATTATGTCTAGGTTTGATTTTAATCCTGTTGGGTTGTTAGATCCTGTTTGGTGAAGAAATAGCAGATGTAAAATTACTAGTGATGCGATTACGAACTGAAATAGGAAATGAAAGGTAAAGAATCTTGTTAAGGTAGGGTTGTTGACAGCAAAGCCACTTCATACTCGTTGAACCAAGAATGTGCCTAGGTAAGGTACTGCAGATAAAAGATTGGTAATTACTGTTGCTCCTCAAAATGATATTTGTCCTCAGGGTAGCACATAACCCACAAAGGCTGTTAAAATGGTTACTAATAAGATAAATACTCCGATGTTTTCAAGTTTCTATGAGGATGAAGGAGTTGAAATAGATTCCTTGGCTTACATGTATGTATAGGCAGATGAAGAATAAAGAAGCTCCATTGGCGTGCAAGTTTCATAATAATCACCTGTAGTTGACGTCTCGCGAGATGTGAATCACTCTGTCAAATGCTAATCTTGTGTCTATTGTAAAGCATATTGCTAAGAATAGTCTAGTTATAATTTGTAAAATTAGGCATAATCCTAGGAGTGATCCAAAACCTCATATGTATGTGATGTTAGATATGGGAGGCTGTGGCCTGGTGGGCTTTCACTGAAACACAACTTCAGTGAAGTTAAGCAACATCAGGCACAGCTAGTCACTGGATGGGCGACTCATCAGTGACTCAGGATCTTCACCCCCCCCCCCTCCCCGGCTGCTGTGACCATCATACAGCAGTCGTTAATCCAGGTCCATCCAGAAACCAAACTCGTCGGCCTCAGGCCGTACAGGCTCTGGATGGACGTATTGGATTACAAAGAATTCTTAAAAGTCAATTAATGAGCCATTGATGATTTTAGCAAAAGGGTGGGTTTTTCTTATTGAATTTTTCATAGATTTTTTGTTGTAGTGGTCCTATTTTATAATTTGTAATATACGTGATAATGAATAGAGCAGTTAATAAATATGCCAGTAGTAGTATGTTTGAAGTTTTGTTGATATAGGGAGTTCATAGTATTTATTACTGGGCTTATTGTTGTTTTTTTGAAGAATTGGGTATACTCAATTAATAAGAGAATTAATGAGTTGGGATTAGTATTGGTAAAATTTTTAATATATTAAATGTTTCATTTGAGGCTAAAGATGAAATATATGAGAATAAGATTAATCTTCCTCTTAGAAAGATAAAAATTAGAATATAACCAAACCAAAAATATTCTTTTAAGTAGTTTGTAGATGATGCTGTTCAGATATTTGTATAATGATTATCATGATTATGGACACAGGGTTTTCTAGTGTTACTATAGCTGTATTAGTGAGGGCTGCTAGAATTATTAATATAGTGAAGATCTCAAGAAGTAGTCTAAGTAAAATATTGACATTGGAAGTTAAAGTTATAGTTTTCTTGATTAATAAATAAATCTTAAGTTTACAAAACTTATGTTTTAATTAAATTACAGTAACAAAATTAAAAGAGTCCTTACAGTACAACATTTTAGTTAAAAAAAAAAAAAACAACTACTTTTGGCTTTAATCCTGCCTTCTTCGGGGTACAAAAGAGAAATGGGCTAGCATTTTGTACCCTGAAGAAGGTGGGATTAAAGCCGAAGCTAGTTGTTTTTTTTAAACTAAAATATTGTACTGTAAGGCCTCTTTTAATTTTGTTATTAAACTCAATACAGAGAACAACATCCTCACAGATTAAACTATAGTAATTTTTGGGATATAATATGCACCCCCTTCCCCTCTTTGGCCCTCCCTCCCAACCCCCCCCCTCCAAAATATACCGGGGGGGCAAGAAATAACATGAGGTGTTCAGAGCTAGCTAGCGGGAATTCTATTAGGCCAAATGCAGTACATTTTGGTGTATATATTTAGTGGAACATGCAGTTTCGATTTCTGCAAAAAAAAAAAAAAGCACCAAAAGTCGCCATAGGGGCGCTTATTTCAAGAAAACAATGAATGCATTTGCATAAGCGCGTTCCGTGTTGAGCAGTCATGACAATAAAAGGCAAGGCTGAGGATTTCCCATCATTCACGAACGAATGGCCTGACGATGACGCTGACGGTCGTCACCCAGTCTAGCCTGGGCTTGGACGGCTTTCCGTACTCGTTTCACAAATTGGCATGGAAACTTCCTGGGTCTTTCCTGGTGTAAGTCTTTTATTAGTCAAGTTGTTTTATCAGAAGAGCGACAATGCAAGTGCTGCCCTTCGTGAATTCCGGCGATTGAAAACGTTACGAAGAGGACCGATGAGCATAACTCACTTATGGAAAATGATTGAACAATTTGAATCTACTGGAACTCTAGGAGTGCAACCAGGCCGAGGACGCAAACGAATCAGGCAGCAACACGTTGAAGAAGTTGCAACTGCTGTTGTGGAACAGGAGATGACTACTGTGCAGGGTACCAGCAATGCACACGCAATAGCACGCCAAACAGATATTCCATATTCGACGGTGAGGAAAATATTGCATAAGATATTGACATTTTATCCCTATAAACTCACACCTGTTCAACAATTGCTTCCTGGAGATGAACGCACCCGAAGTGACTTTTTGTTGAGATTTTTAGCACGTATGGAAGTGGATGATGCATGGCCATGGCAAATTTTATGGAGTGATGAGGCACATTTTTATTTGAATGGTGATATCAATACCCACAACTGCCGTATTTGGGCTGCATCAAATCCACAAGTGTGTCTGCCAACTCCTATGCATTCACGGAAACTAACAGTATGGTGCAGCTTTACTGCTTCTTTCATCATCGGCCCATACTTTTTGAAGAAATCAGTCCCCGTGGACCGGTGACTTGTTCCGTCAATTCTGCCAGGTATGCCGATATGCTTGAGAATTTTGTGATACCACGATTGCAGGAAAAGGGTTGTCTGGATTCTACCATTTTTATGCAGGATGGTGCGCCACCACACATCGGACGTCAGGTGTAGCAGATCTTGCGAGAACGTTTTTCAGACAACAGAATAATTAGTCGTGCATTTCCCATGGTATGGCCACCCAGGTCGCCTGATCTCAACCCTTGTGATTTTTGGTTATGGGGATATTTGAAAAGCCTTGTGTATCAAGCACATGTTCCTGACCTCTCAACCTTAAAGGATCAAATAACTGTACATATCAGACTAATTAATGCAGATATGCTGCGAGCTGCTGTAGAAAATGTCGTGTACCGCATGCAGCTATTGGAACAGCACACTGGTGGTCATATTGAAACAAATTTGTAATTAAAAATAAAACATTGTTTATTGTTGTTACTAAAGTTGGTTTGTACAGTATTTGTTCATTTGACAATTAGGTATTCATTGTTTTCTTGAAATAAGCGCCCCCTATGGCGACTTTTGGTACTATTTTTTTTTTTTTTTTTTTTTGCAGAAATCGAAACTGCATGTTCCACTAAGTATATACACCAAAATGTACTGCGTTTGGCCTAATAGTATTCCCGCTAGCAAGCTCTGAACACCTCACGTTATTTCTTGCCCACCCGGTATATAAATATATTTTTGATTCGTAACTTTATTATCAAAATATTAAAAAATATTTACATTTTATAATAAGTAGTATTGATTTTTTTTAACTTTTTTTCCCCCTGCGTATTATACCCCGAAAATTATGGTATTAGTAATTTATGGATTTTTATTTTGTAGGAGTTATATTTGTTATTTTAGGGGGTTGAATTTTTATATCTAAATATAAGCATATGTTGATTATATTATTGAGTTTGGAGATTATAATGTTAGGTTTATATTCTTTATTATATTTAACATTTTTAAGACTATTGGAGGAGGGTATAGTCTTAATAATTTTTTTAGGATTTTCAGTGTGTGAAGGAGAGTTGGCTTAGGCTTATTAGTAAGGTTCGTTCGTTCTTATGGTAGCGATTTTTTAGTAATTTTTCTTTTTTATGATGTTAGTAATATCTATTTTAGGATTGATACTTGTTAGATATTTTATTGATTGATTTGTGATTTTTTTCTTTTTTTAATGGTTCTTATTTTTATATTAGTTCTAATGGGCTATTATGAGTTTTCTGTCTGAGGAAGAAGTTTTTACTTTGCTTTTGATAGCTTAAGATGAAGACTAACTATTCTTAGGCCCGAATCACGACTCGGTAAAATGAGGTCTCAGTCGCTGCGGAGTCATTGATGAGACCCGTTTGAGCTGACAGAGGAATCACGTCTTGCTTAACGCGTCTCGAGTAGGCGAGACGAGTCTCCATTTTTCGAGTCATCAAGGCAGGAGGCTTGAAAGAGTCTCAGCGACGAACAAACATGTCGGACTTGCAACGTATAGTGGAGAAATGCCACGTGTTAGGCACTTTTTTCTTTGTTTCGAGTAATTAATATGGGATAGGATGACTACTAAGAATGATGCTGATGATTTGCAATTCAAGAAACGCTACATTTCTTTCAAATATACTGGATCACTACAATCGCTCATTTCGAATCGATGCCCCCCACCCCCTCAAGCATGTTCGCTCTTTCTCTTCTCCCAGTTAGCTGTGCTCTGTTCGCTTCGCTATTTCATATAATATTACTGCAGGTTTTACAATTAATGCTATAAAAAATTTGTTTAAAAAAATGGGATTAATCTGCTACACCTAATTATCACTTAAATGTATGAGAGACACTCTGGGAGAACTGTGTAGATCCATAATAATTTTGACTATGTCCAATCGACGTGAAATTCGTTGGACACACACGGGCTAGCGAGGCATTCATCCCCGCCAAGTATCGAGGCGTTCGGCCGTGGTCGTATTTCTCAGTTGTGTCTTGTTTATTTATCAATTGAATTGAAGTCCAATAAAAAAGGAGAATATGGTTAGGTTTATCAGAATATTTCTTTTAATTTAAACTTTTCCCCCTTTTATTGCAATTAATAAAACATCTGTAATGATAATGGCTTAGATCAAAGCATTAATAATCGATGTTCATAATTATGAGGTATAAGCCAGATAAATATGGATATTATTAGCTATGTACCAAAACTCATAAGTAAATGCAATAAAGTTATAACTTAAATATATTTTATTACAATTTTAATACAAAATTTGATAGTAACCTGATACATAGCTGCAGTAGTTGTGAATTGCATACCATTAATGGAAAATAGAATAATTTAACAGTATGTTTAAAATTCATAACTATTTTAATAATAATGTAGGGTACTCTGTAAAATTGCAATAATTTTTACTTTATTGCATTTTCTTATAAATTTATATCAATTAGATAATTAATATTCAAAAAAAATTTCCTGCATATCTCTATTTAATACATTTTTGTCTTATATGACTTGCTTAAATTGATTTTTTTTTTTTTTTTTAAATTCGCTCAGTTTATGAAGCATTTTTCAAGGAAACGCAATGTCACATTAAATTAACATGCTTTTTTTTTAACTCGTGACCGCAAATATTTCAAAAATATAAATTAATTAATTTGAATTAATCTTAGCCAAAAAAAAGAATTATTTAACTCTTAAAACACAATCAAAATTTCTATAGCTTTTCTGATTAAAAAAAAAAAAAAAAGAAAAAGAAAAAAAACCATCGTTATATCCGATATTTAATTGGCTTTTATCATTTAAAAATATTGAAATTGTAAAAAAATGCCTATTTTTCTAATAAAAAGAAAATAAAAAAATTTGGCAGATCTAAAGAAAGCCTGTAAGAAACTTTGTATGTGTATGTTTGGTTGGGAGAGAAGAGTTTTTAATAGTATTTATTTTATGCGTAGCTATGATAATTTAATTTTACTATTAGGTTTGATTTTTGGGTTTTTAATTAAGATGCCTATATTTACTGTTCATTTATGGTTACCTAAGGCGCATGTCGAAGCTCCAATTTCTGGTTCGATGATTTTGGCTGGAGTATTATTGAAGTTAGGGGGTTATGGTATATTACGAGTTTTATACGTCTTGAAAATTACATTAATAAAGTTTAATGTAATTTTTATTAGACTAAGTCTTTTAAGATTTTCTTTTGTTAGTTTAATTTGTACGCGTCAGTCTGATTTGAAGTCTTTAATTGCATATTCTTCTGTAGCACATATGAGTTTGGTAATTGCTGGTTTAATAATTTTTAATGATTGGGGTGTTCGTGGTTCTTTAGCGTTGATGTTAGGGCATGGTCTTTGTTCATCCGGGTTGTTTTGTTTGGCGAATGTTATATATGAGCGTTTGAGAAGTCATAGAATATTAATTAATAAGTGGCTTTTGATTATGTTTCCTGATATGTGTTTATGATGATTTATGTTAAAGAGTTTGCAATATTGCTGCCCCTCCTAGCATAAATTTGTTGGGTGAGGTTAGATTGATGATTAAAGTTGTAGGTTGATTGGATTATATATCTGTTTTGCTTTTTCTGGGTTCTTTTTTGAGTGGTTGTTATACTGTTTATATATATTCTTTAACTCAGCATGGCAGGGGCTTGCTTTTTAACCCAATAATTAATTGTGATTCTCGTGAGTACTTTTATTAATATTTTATCATTGGGCTCCTCTAAATTTTTTTGTGTTGAAGTTTGACGTGTTTTTTTTTTTGTTTATTTTATTGAATTAGTTTATTAAAATATTAATTTGTGGAGTTTTGATCAAGTGGATTTTTGTGTTATTTATAGTTATTATTTGATAATTTTATCTGTTGTTTGTTTTGTTTTTGGCATTTATAGTTAAGTACTGGGGTTGGGTACTATTGGGGCACTGCTTCCTTATTTATTTTGATTGTAGAAATCTATGAAGTTTCTATCAAATTTCTTATTTACACAACCAGAGAACAATTTTAAGCCATTCTGATAGAAAAAAGGCAAGTTATGTAGAATTGAAATGAGGTTAGAATCGAAATAGGTTCTCGTGACAGGAAATGGCTTATTGTTTCACTGATTCTGATGAGAGGGCCAATTTTCAATCCTCTGAGGAATTTTTCATAACAAAATTTTAGGATAAATAGAAAAATTACTCTGGATGCAAAAAAAAAAAAAAAAGAAATAAAGTCAAATTTTTCTGTGGATGTAAAAAAAATTCTTGAATTTACATTCAAGAAACGTTAAGAACAAAAAAAAAAAAAAAAAAAAAGAAATTGTGTTTGAAAATTAACTTTTAAAATTACAGTTTAATGTTTCATCCTTTTCCTTGTAAGTAAGTGCTAAAAACCTGAGACTTGCTGGTCGATAACGCACGCAGTGACATCTTGCAGATGCGCCAGAAAACGACGCAAGTAATCGCACTTATTAATTCTAATTGTTATGGTATAGGTTATTCTAAATGTTATATTACAAATTAAGAATTTTGTTTCCTCATGGCATGGTTTAAAGAGGCTCCTTAAGAGAATCTTCTTGTATCTGATGTGCATCAGGAATGTGATCGTCCCCTTTTTTCTCCTAGATTCATTACAATATCCTTAATAACATAACCTGACATGAGGAAAACTATTTTAATTTGGTGGATTTGAGTCCATATCATAAATTAGTTTGATCACCTGTCTGCTTTGTGTGAAGTTCTTTACATCGGGTGGCATTTACAGCGTGACAATTATTGAGCTACATTATATAAAAATCAAATTTTCCAAAACTACTGAGTTCAAAAATTTTATTCAAATGTTAAAAGTAACTACAGATATTAGGATTTAGTTTATGACATGTTCGATATGCTTGCCATCAATGGCTTTGATGTGGTGCAGACGAAGAGCAAAATTCTCTAAAATTGCTGAAGTGTTGAGACATCATTGCTTTCGCTGACCTCAGGGTTATTTGCGTAAACTTTGTCTTTAATATTGCCCCACAAAAACGAGTCGCAGGGGTTGAGATCAGGAGAATATGGTAGTCAAATGATTCCAATTCCAGTGGCCTCTGGGTATCCCAAGCCAGAATGTGCTCTCCAAAGTGCTCTTCCAGGATTTCAAGCACTCTATTGGTCCGATGGGGTCATGCTCTGTCCTGCATGAACCACATATTTTCAAAATCTGGATCACTTTGGATAGTAGGGATGAGATCACTTTCTAAAATTTTCAACGAAAAATGAACAACATCAACAACAATAAGTGTGCGTGTGCTCAAAAACATCCCAACATGCCCTGCATTCAGCCGCCAAGTTTTAACTGAATCTTGCCAGTTATTCAAAAGTTATCAAGTTTTTTTTTCATATAGCTCAAGAATTGTCATACTGTAAGAAGTGTCAATTAATACACATGCTAATATGATGTAAGCTTTATAAAGTGCACATGATTCAGTGATATTATTTCCATTAACAGAATTACAAATTGTAAAATGAAACACTAAGACATAAGGTGCATTCCCAATACGATTTCAATGTTTTGACATTATTAATCTCATTTATAGCTATACCACATTATAAGGAATACGTGAATTTGAAAATGAACATAAAATCTAATGAAATTAAACAGACTTGCTTAAATTGTTATCGAAAATGATGTTGGTTTCACAATGTGTGCATTGTTTTTCACGTTGTAGCTTGGGCATCTGGCCTCCTCGCACGTAGCGCCACATGTCAATGGATGTGACCATGGGCAAGATTGTCACGTGGTATCACCAAACTGTCTTTCCTTCTTCTACCTTTCTTTGTACACAGCTAATGAAAAAAAATAGCTTATTGCATGAGTATGTGTAATAGTGGTACTACCGTCTATTGACAAAATTCTGAACTTTTAACAGACAAAATTTCCCTTATGCCAACCTTTTGCATGTAGAAATATTTCCATTTCATTTATGAGTGGTCTATTCATCTATTTATGATGCAGTTTTTTTGTTATTGTGTTCATTATTGATTGCGAAACAAGTTTGTAATTGGAAATTGGTTCTTATAATAATAATTTAATAATTTAACTAATAGTAATCCTATACGTCCATCCAAGGGGTCTAGGCTGAACTCATCGACAAGCTGTCGATCTCGACAAAATCTGACCGTCGATAAGTGGCATATTACACATTTATACACAAGTTTACACACGTATGGCTAGATGATATAGATTGATATACACAAGTTTACAAACATTTACACACAATTTTACACATTTATCCATGTATACACATAAATACATACATAAACATATACCTGTAGACACAGTATATTATTATTATTTTCGTAGCACAAGAGAGTGCTTCATGTATGTAAATATTTTTAAACAAGTTTTTGTTAATATTTTTAGAAAATGTGTATTCTTGAGCTGTGTGTATTTAGCCTGCAGGCCGGAAACGAAGGAAAAAAGATTTTAATAAGAAATCTGCTGCTAAATTCTGAAATAACGATCGCCAAGCGCATAGTCGACTGCTCTTGAATTGTAGACAAGAATGTGTGCTCTTAAGGCAGTTGTCGATGGTCAAAGTCTACACTAGAAAATCGACGGTGTAAAGTCTGTACACTGTAGACTCTGTAGACAAGTAAACAAGTCTACACTGTAGATACTGTAAACTCTGTAGACACTGTAGACAAGTCGTGTTCATGCTAGCTTGAATCGACATATGCGTCATTAACCACGTGACCATCGACACTTGTCGACAGTCGACTGCTTGTCGATGAGCTCAGCCTTCAGCCTAGACCCCCAGGGCCTGTATGGCCTGAGGACGACGAGTTGGGTCCCTGGATGAAGCAGAATTAACGACTGCTGTATGACGGTCACAGCAGCTGGGGGGGGGGGGCGCGCGAAGATTGTGAGTCACTGAATGGTCGCCCATCCAGTGGCTAGCCGTGCCTGATGTTGCTTAACTTCACAGAAGTTGTTACATTGAAAGCCCACCAGGCCACGGCCTCCCCCTCCTACAAAAAAGTTATCTGTTATGGATTTTGAAATGAAGCTTGTATGTGATCTAATTTGCATAATCACCAACAGATGGCCCATCCATGATTTTCTGTTTGTTGGCATTAACAGGTTTTTAAATTCTATGATAGTTATCAAGTAATTTGAGGGGTATAAGCTTTTTGACCACACTGTATTTGCAATATTTAAAATTACAAATAACAGTCTTTAGGAATTTAAAAAATTATAAATAGAAACTAGAGAGTTAACTCCAATCGTAAGAAAATATTATCTAATACTATAATTCTCTTATCCGTCTGTCTGTCCGAGGCCAACAAAGAAAGTTACAACAGTCGGTCAAAACCCAGGGATTGTTGTGGTAAGACAATACTCAGCCACTGTTATTAATTAAATAAATAAACTGAAAAAAAATAATAATTCTCTTGGTCTGTCCAGAACAGATTGTTGTGATAAGATAATACTCATTGTTGTGAATTAAATAAATAAATTGAAAAATGTTCAGTACTGAAAAATGAACAGCATATTGTTGCAGAATATTAAGTTTAAAAACTATTGACACTGTACTTTCATTTCTTTACCCTTCTACCTGTACGGTTGGCACCCGTCATGTGACGGGTGAAATTCTAGTTGGATATAATTCTCTTCGTCTGTCTGACTGAAGCCACCAAAGAAAATTATGACAATCTGAAGCCAGGTATTGTTGTGGTAAGACCTTCAAGCATAAAAATAGATAGAGGGGGCAAAGCCTCTTGTTCCATGGCACCAGAATTAGGTCACTTGACATTGGCATATTGACACCCTTACACACTAATCCACCAAGCCTTAGGTGTGATATGAATCATCGAGTGATAAGAAGATTGTTCCTTCAAGCATAGAAATAGAAGGGGTAGTGTTTATTTCGCATGGTATAACAGATCTTCGAGCATAAAAATAGAGGCAGAGACGAAATGGTATACTCTTGTTCAGCTTACAATGCACACAAAGAAATGAGAAAAAAATAAAAAGTCCTTAACATGTATTAACTTATTTATAGAATAAGATGTAAATTCTATTGTATATTTTATACAAATTCCATGAAATAATATTAGCCAAATAGATAAAATATATTTGAAGTAAATAAATAGTTCAAAATTGTCAATCCAATTAGCCATTTTCAGTTTTCTTGGGGGCGTGGCTTTCGCGTGCGCTGTGGTTGCTTCCGACAGGCAGAAGCGTTTCTGGTTGGAGCCATCCTAGCTTCTCTGCTGCTTCTCCCAGCCAGACTCGTATAAACCTTGGGTCATGTAGCATCATTACAGCTTAAATTACCTTAAATGATTGAAAATAGCTGATGTATTGAGGATACATAAAGAAGTCGTTGCTTCCAATGGTTCGGAGAAACTGTTAAAGTCCCAGACGAATGAACAAATCATCCCCCCCAAAAAAAGCAAGCTAAACCGGCACAGCAGAAACCGGCTTCGGACCTTAAAAAAATAAATTATAAACCAAAATTGCTAATATACAATAAAAATTACACATGTTTGTTATATCTTAAGTTTTATGCAATTTTTTTTTGTATCGTATATAAGGAATTTATTGTTTTGAAATAACCATGTTGTCACATTGATTTAATTATCTTGTTCATTTTCATTTTATGTATTTACGAAATAATGGTTATTTTATATGAAACAAATTAATATAATCTTAATTTCTGCAAAGAGAAATATACTCATGTAAATAAAAAACGGAATCATTTATTAAACAACAGACATCGAGGATGTATTTTATTTACTTTTTCTTTGCAGAAAATAGCACCCTCTCCTGCGTCGATACAGTGCAAGCATTATGAATTTCAATCAGCTTTAGAAATTGTTGGTTCAGTCAAAGTCAAGTTAGCTCAAGACTTTATATCAGCACACATGGCCAGTTTAGTGATATATTTTTTCTAGATGACAGAAAAACTTCACTAAAAAGGCTCGCAGAAACATCGTGCTGATCAGGGATATATCTAGGGTCAATTTGGTATCGTTTAAGGGTACCTTCACAAAATAATTTTAAGTGGAAACTGTATCTAAACAAAATTTTAACGGTATTCATCAACGTATTACCTTCAGAAATGGGTGTTTATCAGCCTAAATAATGTCAATTCAAATAAGTAAAAGTAGTTTTTTTAATTAAACTCTGTGGTTTAGATTTTTTATTAAAAATTTTCACAAAAATCTACTATTTTCACAAAAAAATGGGTATAGATTTTGAAATTGTAGATAGACCCCTGCTGATGCTTCGCTAAACAAGACGCCATGTTCGAGCGCCTTTCAACCCATGAGCACTTGCACTATGAGAATCGGAACATAGCTTACAATGATCAAAGCTACTTTTGCTCCTTTTTGCTTTTATCTTAGTTTAGTTTTTTGCATTTTATATGTTATCCAGTAACTCAGTTATGGTCTTAGCCTGTTGGGGCAACACGGGGCTTTTCCCTCTGGTTTTTTCTGGAGGGGTTGTTCCCTGTTTGTTACATTATTATTAAATTATTATTATTATTATTATTAATTATGTAGGTAGCCTTTTAATTATTATCTGGGTAACCTTTCAACGATTAATCCTTGTAGGCTATGATCAGAAGGAACGCATTGGTGTATGCAAGCCTCCATAGTAAGGATGCAGCGTTTCATCGGGTAACACACATTATCGATTATGCGTGCATGTAAATCAGCCTTAACGAGCAGCCTATAACCACGGATGAAGACATACTATAAGGCAGTATTTCTTCATCCACACAGCAGGAATAGGGAATTTCGAATATGTACTCACCTCTGCTGTAGCTGAAAAACGCAGGTGACTTGTGGCAGATCAGCTTGCTGGAATTGTTTTGCCTGTCGGAAGCAATGTTGGAGCATGCACACACTCTCCCCCTTCCCTCTGCTGAAAATACCTAATTATGACCAGTACAATCATTATTGAACTATTTATTTATTTACTTTATTAATATCACAGTGGGGACTGCGAATCTGGAAGACCGCTGATCCGGAATTGAGTTTGAATACTGGGAGGGGGGGGGGGGGGAGAAAACTCTCATTTCGATCTCAAACGTGGTTTATCTCAATAGGAGGTTGGATGCTATGGATTTGCAGTTGCGTCACCAAAGCACACAGCGGTTATGGATTGGTATTAGCAACATCCGGTTGTTTCAGAGCGCGAAAGAAACACGCGAAAGTTTGATCGTGCTTAAATTCTACAAATTTTCGACTTATTTAGAAGTCATTGTCGAAAATAGATCAAATGTATGAATATATTCTAAAAATATTTTTAATATTCTAAACGTATTTTTAAAGTGGGAAAAATGAATAAAGATGAAATAAAGCTGGGCTGAGAATCCTTGGTGCCAAAGTGGGTGGAAGAAAAGCAGAGTTAATTTTAACATATTAAAGAAATCATTGTGTTTCAGAGCATTAAATATTGTTATAGTCCATAATTTAAATATCCCATGGACCCCCTCTTGAAATGAAATCCCTCTTTCCTATTACACTCCTGTGCTAAATCAGCCTGAATAAAGCCTTGTTCAGACGGCAGGGATTATCGCGTTCTCTAGCACTATGTGGCAGCATATCGCGATGAAATTTTTTCCACGCGTTCACACACCATCGCAGTGGAATGAGGTCACAAACGCGATTGCCCTTTGCCGCCTAGTGGCAGGATTATGTATTACCCAGAGGCTGTAGAGATTTCTCCGACTGTCTGTTATATTACCCTTCGTTTACTTCTTTCACTGTATTCGTATATCCCTAATTTCGTATTGATTTTGCATGTTATTAAGATTTGTATTTTACTGATAGAATACTGTATTTAATGCAAATTTTCGAGAAATAAAAAACATAGCCTGTTTACTGATATTCTTGGCTCAATTATTTTATTTTGTTTTTGGCGTCTTCCAGTTGTCTATTATATCCACGATTGTGTAATTCCTTTTTAATTTTTTTTCAATGATTTGAACTATTAATAGTAGTATTAATAGTTCAAATCAATGATTTTTTCATATACTGTGTGTGGCATTTCGTTTCGCCCTCCTCAATCATGTAGGTGATTAGCCACAATTCCATCAGATTCCGTGTCTCCACTTCATTCCAAATTTCTTTCTTTTTCGAAGTAGAACTGTTATGTTCCCTATTTAAATAATAGCAATTACTCTAACTCTTAAGAAAATAGCGTACATTGTTTATAAAAAAAAAAAGGATTATTAAATTTTATTTACATCTGCTGGTTTTCCTGAGATTGGGAAAAAGATGCTGTCTCATGAGTGTATTCCATTGTGAACTTTCTCTTTCAAACGGTTGGCGCCAACAGTTGCCATGGAGATAGGAAAGGGATGCCATAGCAGTGACCTTCAGCAACCAATCAGAGCTCAAGAAAAAGGGATGACCAGAGCAAATCCTGTTTTAGAAACGCGATCAACACATCCCTCCATCATCGTGTTTTTGGCCTAGTTTCGGCCGAAGCCCCGCCTCTCATCACGATATTCACTACCGTCTGAACAAGGCTTAAGGGATAAATATTTAAGAATATATACAAGTAACAAAAATAGATCGCTGCATAGGGAAACAATTTTTACTACTTACAAATGTGATGTTGGAAAACGTTTACTTCACAATTTTTACTAATATCAGCAGTAAAATTACTAAAATTAAAATTACTGCTATTATTAATACAACTACTAACAAAAAAAACGAGTGCAACTATTATCAGAGCTAAAATTGTTATAAGTTTTAGTGAGTGTCTTGTCCTGATTTAAAATCCTGTGTGCCTCTTTGGGAGGTTTGCTACTGGGATTTAGTATTTTTTGATCTCCTTAAAAAGAAATTTGAAGTTACTGAATTTTTAGGTAATTTTTTATGTAATTTAATAAAAGAACAAAAAATACTAATTTTATAATAATTAAAGGTTTGATCATGTTTTAAAACTTTTTAATTTTATTTTAGTTTTATTTCATTAATTTAATCCTTCAAATTTTGTAATTAATTGTATAAGTGTTTAATTAATAAAATAATAAATTTTTAAATTAACATCTTATAAATTAACATGAACGCAAATTAATAAAACTATTATTTATCCTGATACGTGACCGTGTAATCTTCAGGAGAAAAATGAAGACTTGCATAATTTCATGTGATTTGAAATTTTCTTTGTAGATTTGATTTTTTGAATCCACTGCTTACTTATAATTCCATTTTTTGTAAAGGAATAAAATTTCAGTCTTTTATTCTTGTTAGAAGTTGCAGAGGATTGTGGAACACAACAATTGTATGGCATTTTCGTGTTAACTTAACCTTACTGGATGTTGCAAATACCAAAACTGTTCCTTGCACACTCTGGCGGCGCAATAAAAACCAAAACATCCTGCGTAATGTTTTTTATACAATTACTACTACAAGTTTCATGCTAACCGCCTATCTGTAAAATCGTCGCAGTTTGGTGAAACAAGAAGCCTCACAAGAAGCAATAGGGCCACGTGATCAGCCACTGAGGGAAAAAATTATATTAAGAAAAAACCAACATTTGTTGATATAATTAATTCTCCATGTCATCCATGTAACGTGCACAAAATAATGCTAAACATTGAACAAAACAAAAATAAATAAATAAATGTCGGGTGCTGAAATATTGACGGATGAATAATGTTTAAGATGAAAATCGTAGAAGTTGTTTAGTTTCATATGTATATAGTTTAGTATGTATCTTATGTATGTTTCATATGTATATGTTTAGTTTCATATACATTCCGATAGGCCTAATTTGGACAAATTTGCTGCACTTTTGAAAGGCTGATTTAACACCGATCCTAATTGAATTTTCCTGCGATTTCTAACAATTTTTCTGAAGTAAAAATAATACACAGTTATAATGAATTTATGTGATAATTCTTAGAAACATCAGAAGGAAAATTAATGGCTAACTAAAGGTGAAGAACTCTGACTTGGAGTGGTTAAAAAGACGAATGGGACAACATCGTAATAAAGGTTGTCCCAAAATTCACTCAAGAAATAACTTTGATAGAAAAACGAAGTTTTTAATTAAAAATTGTAAATTTCTTTTTGATTCATAAAGTATACAGTGGTGGCCAAAAATTTAGCGCCAACCAAATGGCTCTAAAAAATATTGCCAATATTTGAAAAATCAAGGCTCAAAGTTAATTCCACCCCTGCTACAAAATAAATGAGACTGTCTGAAACAAAGTATTTAAAAAAAAATTTTTTTTGGAGGATACACTATGAAAAGGAGAGCATGTTTCAGAATTAAACAGGTGGTGGCCTTACAGTATAACAGAGGGACATCAGGAGTTCCAACTAGTTTCGCCATTTATTCCCGGCTTTGTCAAGGATATACACAGCAAGAGGCATGCAAGCCTTTATATACAGAACAGTGGTACGAATTATGCATATACATGAACCAATAGGATACAAAAGAAATAAAGAGGAAATAATGGCCAACAGGATAAATAGAAAAAACACAGATTTTGAAATATAAAGGCCAATAGAAAAAAGGGGTGTAAACGCTAATTTTTTAAAAAGAAAATATACAAAGGGATGGTGCGCGTTTACGCGGACCGAAAAGAGAACTTATCCGGTTGTCTGGGGACAAGAGGATTTACAGAAAAATAAACAGGCAAGAAATAACAAAAAGCAAAGGAAAACAAAAACCATAATAAAGAAAGCGAAAAAAAGGGGATCATAATAGATCGGATAAAGAGTTAAGTATTGCATATACATTAAAGTCTGTTTGATAATTGAGAAGCAGGTGGGGGGAGGACTTCTTGGCCTTGAATATCTCGATCGCTTCGAGGGTAGCAGTTTATGGATCTCGATCGCCCTAGTTAAGATCCATAAACCTAACATGCCCATACGCCCCGTTGTTAACTATTCCCCTGCTCCTGCCCACCTCGTTGCCAAATCCCTTTCTACGTTCCTTTTTAACCTGAAAATCCTCCCTAATACTTACAATGTACGTAATTCCCTAACCCTCACTGAGTCCCTTTCTTCCATCTGCACTGATGAGCACCTCTCCCTTATGTCCCTTGACATCACCAACTTATACACTAACATCCCTGTCACCCCCACCCTTTCTAAAATACAGTGTCTGTTACTTGCTGCGTCTTTCCCTAAACCCGATACTATTGACCTACTAGCTATCCTCTCTGTAATTTCTTCGCAGAACTACTTCTCCTTTAACAACTCCTACTATTCCCAACCCACAGGGCTAGGAATGGGATTCCCACTCAGCAGTTTTCTGTCTGAGGTATTCCTACAGCACCTGGAATTAACATATGTTACCCCCCTCCTTAATAATCCCTCTGTCATCGCGTATTTCCGATATGTCGATGACATCCTCATCCTCTTCGATTCCCGATCCACTACCCCCACTAATATTGCTAACATTTTTAACTCCTTTTCCCCACATATCCAATTTACTTTTGAACTAGAAACTAACCGATCCATCCCTTTCCTTGATATCCTCATTACCAACAACCCCCACACTAACCGCCTCTCCTTTTCCATCTTCCGTAAACCGACCACTTCCTCCAACTTAATACACCATTCCTCCTCACATCCCCCCTCACACAAACAAGCCTCATTAAGATTCCTAATTGACCGTGCCCTGAAGCTCCCCCTCAGCCCCCAATCCAGATCATCCGAACTCCGCATAATCCGGAACCTCGCCCATGCCAATGGATATTCGACCTCCATGTTCTCCCGTATTCTTCACCGCCGCAGACAGGCACTCTTCTCCCCCTCCCCTCTTGTTTCGCCCCTTCCCAAGAAATGGACGTCCTTATTGTATCTGGGCCCTAGTTTCTCCCAGCTCTCTAACTTCCTGTCGTCCCTTGGCCTTCGAATATCTTTTCGTACTCCTTCACCATCAGCCCGCATCCTGAACCCACCCGCCGCCGTCACCACAGACAAATATTCCCAATCCGGAGTTTACCGCCTGAATTGTGCGTTTTGCGACAGATTTTATGTAGGATTATCGACCCGCAATTTTGCAGTACGATTCAAAGAACACTTTGATTCATATAGAAAACGAGATCGTACTTCCCACTATGCAAACCACCTCGAAGATTCCGGACACGCTTTAAAGACGCAAGAAGATGTTATGTCTGTCCTACATATCTGTAATAAGCCAGAAAAAACTGCTACCCTCGAAGCGATCGAGATATTCAAGGCCAAGAAGTCCTCCCCCACCTGCTTCTCAATTATCAAACAGACTTTAATGTATATGCAATACTTAACTCTTTATCCGATCTATTATGATCCCCTTTTTTTTTCGCTTTCTTTAGTATGGTTTTTGTTTTCCTTTGCTTTTTGTTATTTCTTGCCTGTTTATTTTTCTGTAAATCCTCTTGTCCCCAGACAACCAGATAAGTTCTCTTTTCGGTCCGCGTAAACGCGCACCATCCCTTTGTATATTTTCTTTTTAAAAAATTAGCGTTTACACCCCTTTTTTCTATTGGCCTTTATATTTCAAAATCTGTGTTTTTTCTATTTATCCTGTTGGCCATTATTTCCTCTTTATTTCTTTTGTATCCTATTGGTTCATGTATATGCATAATTCGTACCACTGTTCTGTATATAAAGGCTTGCATGCCTCTTGCTGTGTATATCCTTGACAAATCCGGGAATAGATGGCGAAACTAGTTGGAACTCCTGATGTCCCTCTGTTATACTGTAAGGCCACCACCTGTTTAATCAATAGGAACAGTATTATGATCC
The DNA here is from genome assembly GCA_023313115.1 of Rhysida immarginata. Classification (NCBI taxonomy): domain Eukaryota; kingdom Metazoa; phylum Arthropoda; class Chilopoda; order Scolopendromorpha; family Scolopendridae; genus Rhysida; species Rhysida immarginata. The sequence goes on from JAHWFO010072569.1 coordinate 849,977, forward strand.
ACCCTTCTACCGATATGTTTCAGAATATTTAAGTAATTGACTGGACATAAGTTTAGCACCCTAATGTGTTTGCGACTTAAACGTGGGTTCCGCATTGTAAGTTTGTTGTATTTTAATATACACATTGTATAAGCAACAATTTTAATTTCACTTGTACAAGTTTTAACCAGCAGTCATGGGAAAACGACAAAACATATTGCTAGATCTCCGCGAACAAATTAGACGGTTACGCAATGAAGGACTAACATTTGATGCCATTGCCAAAATTGTTCACTCCAGCAAATCATGTTGCATACGTACAATTCAGCAGTACAACAACACTGGTTCTGTCAGAGATCGTACAAGACCAGGAAGACCTAAAAAACTAACCCCACACATTGACCGTATCATTCATTGTCTCTCCAAAAAAGACAGATTCTTAACTTCAACAATGATTCAAGGTGAATTGTCTGCTCATCATCACGCTAGCATTAGTTCTCGTACTATTCGTCGATGATTAAACCAGTTTAATTTGTTTGGGCGAGTGGCACGAAAGAAACCTCGTGTCATTAAAGAACAGGAAAGCTAGGTTAACTTTTGCTCGTACCCATGTCAACTGGACAACACAACAGTGGAAAAACGTGCTGTGGTCGGATGAGACAAAGGTACAGCTCTTTGCATGTGATGCCAGAAAGTACATCAGACGTAATAAACATGAAACGTACAAGCCACAGTGTTTACAGCCAACCGTGAAACATGTAGGGGAAAATGTGATAATGTGGGGTTGTTTTACCTGGCATGGTGTAGGCCCAATCCATCATATAAATCGCATCATGGATCGTTTTGTTTACAAATCCATCCTAGAGAACATTATGCTTCCTTATGCCGATGATAATCTGCCCCTTACATGGTCATTCCAGCACGATAACGACCTGAAACATACCAACAGAAAAGGATATGTTTACACATCCTTGTCAAGGAACGGTTACACATAAATCATATCAAAGTTATGGAATGGCCTGCTCAATCAGCAGATTTGAACCCCATAGAAATGCTATGGATTGATGTCAAAAGGGCTGTTAAAGAAAAAAACCCCAATAGTATTCTACACTAGTAGACACCATCAAAGAAGCATGGTACAACATTCCAGAAGATCGGTGTAAACATCCAGTAAAATCCATGTATAGCCATTAATAAAATCATTGATTACCCAACCAAATACTGTTTCTATGATGTATTATTTATTTACTCTGTATATGGTGCTAAATTTTTGTCCATAGGAAAATCGCCTAAAGGATTAAAAAAAATTATCTCATTGTTTCAATTTTGAATTCAACATGCATGGTTATTTGTTGGATCATTTCACACTTAATTCTTTTATTGGTGTAATTTTTTTTATAACTGGTAACAAACAACATAAGCCAATATAAGTTCTAAATTTTTGGCCACCACTGTATATGGAATAGCATATCGGGTAAATAACTTCCATGGTTTTGTTGGCACATATGCACTCTTTTGCCGAAATTTTGGCACTATTTGTGCGGTAAAGTGTTGCCATCAAGAAAAACAAAAACAGCGTGACAGTTGATAGTTCAGGATTATTAAAAATGGAGTGGAATTTGGGCTGGAGGCATCATCGGACCATTCTTCTTCGAAAATGTGGCTGGTAGGGCAATAACAGTTAATGGTGCAGGCTATCGCAACATGATAATCCAGTTTTTTGTGCCTAAATTGTAAGATATTTATGTGGACGACATGTGGTTTCAACAAGACGGTGCCACATGCCATACAGTCCGAGAAACAATTCAATTACTGCATGAGTCATTTCCTGGTCGTGTAATTTCCCGTTTTGGTAATCAGAATTGACCGCCCAGATAATGTGACTTAATGCCGTTGGACATTTTTCTTTCAGGTTTTTTTTAAGTCTAAGATTTATGCCACAAGCCCACTACCACCCACGCATTGAAGGAGGAAATCGAGCGGTGTATCAACGAAATTCAGCCACATTTATGCAAAACAGTCATGGAAAAATTTTGACAAAAGAGTGCGTATGTGCCAGCAAAGCCGTGGAGGCATTTACCCGATATGCTATTCCTTTCCTAAACCTATACTGCAATCAATAAAAAATTTACAATTTTTAAATAAAAACCTGTGTTTTCTATCAAAATTACTTCTTGCATGAATTTTGGGACACCCTTTATAATTACATAAATAAATAAGATTATATTATAATAATGACTTCAATTGTATAATTCTGAAAACTTTTATTTTAAAATAAATTTTAAATAACAGTCGTTAGAAAAGATTTAATTACACATGCTTGGTGTAACTTCTCCCAAGGAAAAAAGACCACGAATCTGGAAAAACCACAAATCCGGAAAAACCACGAATGCAGGAGGCTTCTGGTCCCGATCATTCCAGATTTGTGGTCCCCCACTGTACCTCATGGAATATACATAAATGTACAATAGAATATACATCTAATTTCCATTAAACGTTCAACTTAAACAATTACTTACAGAATATATAAATTAAACAAATTTTAACATGTATTAAATGGGTTAATAGTGAAAATTTAATTTTAAGCGAGTTCTTATTAATATCATTATAACATTTATTTTGTATTTTTTTCGAAATGTTAGAATAAATATTAATTTTTTTATTTTATTTGTTTTTTTTTTTTTTTTTTGTTTTTTTTTTCAATATTTTTATTAGAATTTTCGTAGAACATTTCGTGTTTTCGGAGAGAGGATATCATTTTTTAATTATTTTTTTATTTGTATAAAATTTGTAAATTAAAATAAATATTTACATAAAAATAGCCAAATTATTAATAAGAATTAACATTTTTGTTCTGAACTGATGATAAACCCCCTAATATTGTACATTCTCATTTTAAATATAAAGTAACGTAATAATGACGCTTAATAAGAAATAATATTGTAAAGTATCATTAATTATGATTAAATAATAGCCAAACTACATTTAAAAATGAGCGGGGTCATCAACATAATTGAATAAATCTAAAATAATATCAAGAACAGATGAAGGTATGAGAATATGACTCTCTATTGTAATCGTTGGTGCCATCCTCGGAGTTGGAATAGCGACCCTCTCGGCGGTTTCCTGAACGAGTGGGTATAAGAGAAAGAGACATCTGGTATTAAAGAAGAAAATCAGTCTTAAGTATTAAAACGCTCTACCTTGATGCCTACAAAAGTCTGACGTCAGATTTTGTACTGACATCAACAAGTTTCGTAATATTCTAAGCTCGTGTGGGGGGAAATAGAAAATAGTGACAGATTAGGCCTACTAGAGATCGTCCATAAATTATGTCATCCTTATTCCAAATAATTTTTTTTGTACCCCCAGCCCCCCGTGTCACCACGTCATATTTTTGTAAACCCCCCTCCCCCCCCCATGCGCATGACAGAAGAGAAATAAATTTGGCAAATATGCAAAGTTGGACAATATGCATCATATGGGAGTATTCTATATTAGTTGGGATAGCTTTGAGACAGTGCAAGTGTTAAAAACAAATTTGGAAACTGGTCATTGGGATGAATAGGATCTGGCTGTGAAAGTGCTGTAAGCAAACTGGTTTGTTCGTTATTCCAAATAATTATTAGGTGTCTGCTTTTCCCCCTGGTTTCTCAGTTAAGAACATTGTTTATCGTTATGTTACGAGTTCTGTTTCTCATCTTTTTTTTTTTTGTATTTGTTTATATAAGGGTCATGCAAATGAAAAGGAAAATTATTTATTTTATCCAAAGTGTATACAAGGAATTTAAAAATACTCTCCAAATGTGTTTATCCCACTGTGTAACAAGGCATGTAATTCCTTTATGGAAGAAGTCTTTCGGTTGCGTGTCGAACCATTCCGAAACCTCTTCCTTCACTTCATCGTCCGACTGAAACCTGCGGCCTTTCAGATGTTTCTTGAGATCCCCAAGCACGTGAAAATCACATGGGGATAAGTCAGGGCTGTCAGGTCTACCGTTGCTTTCGAGGTGTGAGGATGCGCGTTGTTGTGGAGAAGAAGCACTCCTTCTGTAAGAAGTCCAGGACGCTTGCATTTGATGGCCGCGCGCAGTGCCTTTAATGTTTCCCCATATCGTGCTGTGGTGCCTTTTTCAAGAAAGTCCAGTAAAATCGGGCCTTTGCGATCAAAAAACACGGTCAACATCACCTTCCTCGTGCTGTTTGCGATTGCTTTTGATTTTTTCGGGGGTGTTGACCCATAATGCTTCCATTGACAACTTTGACGTTTGCTTTCGGGCTGGAAATGAAAGCACCAAGTTTCATCCCCTGTAATGATTCTGTCAAGAAAACTCTCTCCTTCCTGCTCATAGCGAGTCAAATGTTGCAGGGACATGGCCATTCGAACTCCAAGTTGTTCTGATGTCAAATGATTCGGGACCCATTGTGCACAGATTTTCTGTAGTGCAGATGATTCCTGATAATGGAGTGAACAGTTCCACGACTAAAGCCAGTTTTAGCAACCTTGACATCGATTGTCACTCTTCTGTTTTCCTTTAATACAGCGTCGATTTTGGCTTTGGAATCATCCATGATGGAGCGGTTTGCTTGTCCAGATCGTTGATCATCTTGCAATGATGACCGTCCCTCTGAAAACCTCGTGCTCCTTCCCTAAACACGAGTGAAGGTTAGGCAGTCATTTCCATAGAAGTTCTGCATACGACGTTGAATTTCAGAAACTAAAACTCCTCACATGTCAAAAAACGAATTACTGCTCTCTGTTCCTGTTTCGTTGACTCCATTTTGTTGTTTGGACGAAGCGATCACTCGTTCTTTCTCACGTGATGCAACACTTGCAACTTATTGTTCAATTTGCACGTGGAGTTTCGCAATTGTTGAAAACAAAAACTTACGATCCTACACGTCGTCTTTTTTCTTGTCACGTTTCACGTTGAAATTTTCGTTTTCATTTGTATGACCCTTATATTTATCCCAAGGTGGGTATAGTTATATAAACATAAGGGCAATCCATCCATATGTACATATGTGATCACTTGCCTATTGGTTTGTTAACGTGGCTTGATTAACAATTTGTTATTTAAGGGCATTAGTTAATCAGTTCGTTTATTAAGTTGCAGAAGAATGGAGCTACTTATTGGTTTCACATTGTCCGTCCGTCCCCTTCATAATTCCCACATTTTTGAGGTAGAAGGTTGAAATTCGGAATGTAGCTTACTATGGGCATGTACAACTTCACTATTTAGTTTGGTTTTGATTAGCCCTCTAGGGTCGGAGTTTCGGGGGTCGAAATTAAAAGGGACCAAAAGGTCTAGTGTATTAATGCATATAAAGGAGTAAAGTTTGGTATGCAGTTTCCTCTACATTACTATGAAGTTTGGGCCAAATGTCCCAATGGGATCGGAGTTGTGAGGGTGGCAGTTACTTGGTCTTCAGAACTAAGGCAACATACAGCATGTGATATATCATTTGTTCGGAAATGATGAGAAATGAAAGAAGATAGAGCTCTTTTACACTTTCTAAATACTATGTTCGAGAAAATCAATTGGGGAGGGGGGGAAGAAAGAACTGAAGATACTAGAAGAATAGGCTGTTTTGAATGGATTCCATAAAGAAATCATCAGCAGCATCTCCAAGAAAGTGAAGCCGAAATTAACATTAAAAGAAATCACAACACTTCATAAAGAAAAAACAACCCAAAGCAGCTTAAAAAATGAGATAAAAGGGTAAAAATAGATGATCCCAGGACTTCCGCTACTTTCCTATACCTTTCTCGGGAGGATTCATTTCTTGTTAATTATGTGTTTATAACATTCTCTTATGTATTTGTTCAAATGTTTCTCCATTTACTTAGTTGTTAGAAATTCATTCTCCACCTATGTTAATCTCTCCCACGATTGACTGAGGATGAAAAGTGCCCATATGGGTGCAATTACCATTATATGTTAATTAGCATGGGACTATAAATTGCTTACCTTTTAAATCTTGTAAATTTTAACTGAAGATTGTTTAAAACGAAATGTGTATTAAAAGTAAAAATCAAGTTTGTTCCAAATTTGAACCTGGATATCAGTGTTCTTAATTCATTATGTAACATGAACAATTCAATCTAATTAAAACTACAGATGAAAGATATGTCTTTCATCTGTGGTAAAATGGTCTTGTATACTCATGTAATTAATTCCCTGCACATGCTGTGTGAAATTGGAGTGGTTGCTTCTGAAAATTTTCCTCAAGTCAATTATAAATTTACATTTATTTATGTATTGTAGCAATCCCGCCACATGGGCTCAAGATGAGGCCAGGAATTTTTTCATCTTCATTTCCCCTACTATTCGGTTCATTTTCTTCTTAGCTCGAATCACCTCTTTAAATTTTCCTTTCCATTGCTGGGAAAGTTTTTTTTTGGAAGTTATTAAAGAGATCACATGACGTGTTCGGTAAGCATCACTGTCCTGCCTAATCACGTTGAAAACTTTTGACGTGCGATAATTAAGGCATTTCTTTTGCCTGGTGATAATGGATTTTAAAGTTTAAGTCCTAATATCAATGGTAGAAAAATAATTAAGAGGCTTTCGTTTACGGTAATTTTCCAATTGTGTAGGGCGGGTTGAGTGCCTTATTTTATTGATCTAAAAAACAACTTTCTATCTCTGTTCTCTTTAATCTAACTTCCCTGCATTGTTCTCCAACATTGTTACCTAGGGGTTTTGCTATTTATTAAATATTCATCATTTTTTCCTTATCTCGTCGATTCTGACAAAACAAGTTTTTAGATTAAGAAACTATTAATATTCTTTTAATTCAAGTCAAAATATTTCTTTTTTTTCAAACTCTTAATTCTTAATTGTTATCTTTAGCTTTTATATTTATTTAAGTTTTAAAGCCGAGAATTTTTCACTGTTAAGAAGTTATTTCTGGTATTGTTATTATATTTGTGTTCTTTTTACGTCAAAACAATCAATTCAAAGAATTAATGCGCTTTTGCGCCTTTTCTGCCTTTGTTGGTTCTTCATCCTCGTGCGGAGCTCGAGTGAATTTTCTTGCTGTCCCGTTTGGTTTTTTTTTAGTAGACAGTTGGGTACTGGTCTTTGGCTTGGTACTGGTCCTGGTCTTTATGATGTTTTCCGATCATTTTCATCACCTTTGGATAGATTTCTTTTGGATCAAGTCCTTTCTCTTTATGTGGATCCTTACTTTACATGGTTAATTGCCTTCTAGGCCAGCTTGCGGTAAGGCCTTTTCCTACATTTCCTTCGATGTTTGCCCCCGTTCGTACGCTGCTTCAAGAATTTCTTGAATGGTTGGAACATTCATGAAAATTTTTGATGCGTGCCGCCTTCGAACAAGGTTTAATGGCCGCACCAGACTCTCTTTTGTGGGCTATAGAGTCGTCACTTCAAACTTGACTAAATTGTTCCTTCCAAGCGCTTCTCAGAAATTTTATCCAGGATCCCGGGCTGCATCCAGAAGATTGATTTGTTTTACCGGAACTGTCTTGCGTAAATGGAACTGTTCTTACGTTAGATTTTTTTTTTACGTTTCACAATTGCTGAACATTTATTAATCATTTATGTTTATTCCACTTCCGCTAAATTTATTTTTAATTTCTAGTTTCTTTCCGGCCCAGAGTGTGCGTCCGCCCTGACTCGTCTGCCTTCCCGCTTGTCCTCTTTCCCAGTATGGCGTTTGCAGTGTCACTTCATGTCTTCCCATGTCTGATTTCCTTCGTTGTTCAAGTATCTCATGTAGTATTTGCCTAATTTTTTGTTTCTTCTTTTAACTGTTACCTTTATTCCTGTCCTCATGATGACTGAATTTTATTTACTGTGGCCACTTGCTGTCTTTTCCTGTTTTCCTCTTCTTTATCTTCTTTTACAGGGTGCACACTCCAACCGGTGAGCAATATTATCAACAGAAGTTTTTTTTGTCAACCTCCTCGTTAGCAAATTCTTCGCAAGGTTGATTTTTTTTTTCTTCAAATAAAATCCAAACAGAATCTAAGTCAAATCAGAACTATTTCCGTCCTCATCTTCGCAACTCTTTCCACCGCAACGTGTGGTTCAACTGTTAACTTTTCTTATGTGGATTCAGACTTACAGCCTTGGTGTCAATTACTTATACCTTTTACTGTCATCTTTTATATTCTCTCTCTATTATTCTGAGCAATAAAATGTCATTTTGTTTGGAATTGTCGATTACAATTATTTTTAAAGGTTGATTAACCAAATATAGCATCTTTTAGTTGATATTTTTAGAGTAATGGGGGTTCATTAATCGTCAATTACTAAGAGATAATTAGCTTTTCTAAAATTGGGGGATTTTGATCTACTACCTAATCTTAACTTCTTTCTGCTTTAAATTTGGTCCTTCGCCTGCCCCTGAATTAAGTTTTTTTTCTGGAGGTTAACTTTAATTCCCCTTCTGCGAGCCTGCTTAGACCTTTGAACTGTTCGCGCTTTAATAAAAAAAGCTCGCAACAGTATTTAAATTAGCTTAAATTGATTAGTGATTACTGTCATTTTGGGCAGAACCCCCCCACCCCCTTTTGTCACTCTCCATCAGTATTTCCCGGTAATCCCTCCCCCCGTGGATGGATGATTTAATTTGTGGACAACCCCCTACAGATGTCCATGACTTGTTTCCATGAATGCCACCATTAGGGAATTCACGACTTCGGGACAGATGAAGGCAAACAATGATTGCATCGTATAGCAAGAGTGTAGAAATAATTAAAGATGTTTAAATATATGTATAAAGTACAATGTAAGTATGTTTGTCCGGTTTTAAAATGCAACTTGGAAGTAAGTTATAAAGTTGAAATTTAACACAGCTTTGGAATACTACCACAATGATGGAAAAAATCTAAAACTGGAGATAAGTCTCTAAAAAACATAGAAATTAATTACCTTTACATCTACATATATGAAATAGACTTGGTTTATGTTTGTTTGCTTGCATGTGTGAACAATCACTCCATGGTATTTGCATCAACAATTGGCTGGTCGTGTTTATATGTTGCTTCAACAATGGTTGATGAAATTAATACATGCCGTAGCCGACAAAAGCGACAGGCTAGCACCACCTAGACAGAGGTGTTGGACAGGCCTGGCAGTGAAAAGTTACCTGACCATCTTAGTCCAAGCAACTATGTAATCTTCTTTGTTTCCACCTTGGATTTTAGTAATCAATATTTTTTTCGTTTGTTAGAAGCAATAAAGCAACATTTTTACATTGTTGCTTCGACTAAGAAGATCAGGTGACTTTTCACTGCCAGGGCCTGTCTTTTTCGTCAGCTACGATGCTCGCCTTAATGATTCAGATTTTAAGGGGGATAATGATATAAAAAGTAATAAATAAATAAATAAATAAATAAATAAATAAATAAATAAGTGTTATTTTTATTTCTTTTTTATTAAAATTTTTGGAGAGATATAAGAAATTATTCTAAAACAAATAAGAGAATACAACTTCTAGGACGTGCAGCTGGTCAACCGATTTCCTCAACTATCTCAATCCATCTATGAAGTATTTTTTTAATATAGACAGAAAATAATTCAACACTCATAGCCTTTCTTTGATATTCTAAAAATGTTACGGATGCAATGTTGAATTTTCCTGGGCGAACCCAATTGGACACAAAATTACAGTGCGAGCTCTTTAAAGAAATTTATATTCTGGTGGTCTCCTTTTTAATCTCCTCCTTAATTAACATATTCACGAATTGTTTTCGTTTTTCCAAAGTGAATATATACTTTATTAAAGGTTTTTCATTTATATTCAAATTCAGATATTGCAGAATTTCATCAAACATACAGCCCGAGCAACGCCGGGCATATCAGCTAGTTTTTTCATAAAACGAAAAGTCAACTTCTGAAATGTGTAACTTTGGCATCACTTGAAATGCAATTTAGATTATTTTCAGTGCGACATTCGTAACAATTAATTTTTTCAGGCGTAACAATAAAAAAAATTCGTAATTTTAAGTTACCAAAAAATACAACTTTAACATAAACAAATTAGTACTGAGTGCAATACCTAAATTTGATTAATTTGAGTTTTTTTTATTTAATGTGTTTTTTAAGTTAATGAAAAATTTTTCGAAATTTTAACATTGGTTTTCTTGAAAAGGGTTGTTTTTTGTTTTTGTTTTTTCATTCCCCAGTTCATTCATAACTGATTAATTGTTTATTGATTGATAAAGGCAGGAATGGATGAAGGGGATTTACTATTATAATTTATTTTTTTTATATAGCAGGTGTCCCTGCTCCTTACCTGCTACCCTTTCTCCTCTATTCCTTACCTTTTGTTTGTTTTATTCCCATTTTACACAGCTGGACGTTTCCAAGAAAGCGATGAGGAGTTCTATATAGAAATAATTAAAGACCCTTTTTTTTTTTTTTTTTTTTTTTTTTTTTTTTTTTTTTTTTTTTTTTTATAAAATATAAATTCCACTTGGGATACATATGCAAATTTCCAATCACTTGGAATGCATTTTGGAATTATTTTGACTTTTTTAGTGCGACACTCGTAACATTAAAAAAATTGGTTTATGTGTATTTTAGTATACCGAGGCTCATACTAATTCAGGATTCGTTAATACTTGCAGAAAATAAAGATAAAACTTAACAAAATGTTAACACACTAGCAGCATATATTTTCAGTATAATTTCTTATGCACATTCCGAGTCATCCGTCACTAAAGAGTTGGTTATCCGGATCACCACACTGTAATCTGACATCTTAAGCCTGAGTTCTATGGAGTAGCAGGTTTAAGATGTCAGCTTAAGTGTAGCGGTCTGGATAACCAACTTTTTAGCGACGGATAACTCGGAATTTGCATAAGAAATTATGCAGAAAAATATATGAAACTAGTGCGTTAACTTTTCGTTAAGTTTTATCTTTATTTTCCTTAAGTATTAACGAATCCTGAATTATACTCTGTCTAACGAAAATTGGAGTGGGCGTGTCCAGTTAAACTTCCTATTTCAATTGTTAGACATTGTTGCCAAAGTGGATATAGTATGAGCTTTAGTATACTAAAATAAACATATACCAAAAAATTCATCATTTTTCTGTTGAAAAATTCCTAAAGAACCACAAATAAGAAGTATCAAGAACGGATGAAGAGGGGTAGTGTTAAGTCTAGTACACACTACTTGCAAATGCCCATAAGCTATTTCCTGTAACGCAACGCTGCAAACACATGTGCGTACACACCTGTTTCATTACTTGAGGAAATGAGGAAACTCGTGGAAACGCAACTATCAGGAAGAACCCCTTTTTTCGGTCTCCCCCTCCAAAAGGGGGAGGGGCGTGAATGCAGGTTCTCCCCTTCTTAATGTAGACAGTCTCTCGTTTGGAGGACTCGTACACGATGACTTCTATACAATTGGCAGCAGCCGCATATATTTATAATATTAATGTATATCATGAGCTTACGAAAAATAAAAATAAAATAAAAAGGAAACCTCGACGTTGGTGAATTAGTAAACTATATACTACTAGGAAGGCATATTGCGGCACGAATCTGTTGGGTGATTTCAGAGTGTGAGTGGAATGTACAAAATTTGGCTCGGATGCACCCAACTGATTTCGAATTTCTGTTATCTTTAATCGGCCCTAAAATTGGTAAAAATGACACGAAATTTCGGAAGGCGATTTGGTTTGGTTTGGTTTGTTTGGTATTAACGTCCTTTTCAACTGCTATGGTCATTTCAGGACTGCGTTATAGGGGCCGCAAATTTTGCCTCGCAAGGGTTCTTTAACGTGCAGCCGGCAAACAACTACACGGGACCAACGGCTTTACTTCCCTTCCGAAGGAAGTGCGTGATTTCAGGATTTTCCCCCTGAAAAAATCCTCATCGTCCTTGACCGGGGTCGAACCCGCGTACTCGGGCATCAGAGGCGATCACGCAACCACTGAGCCACCGAGGCCGATCGGAAGGCGATTTCCATCACTGAAAGGTTTAATATTTTGGTAGTAAAGAAAAGATAAAAATAATACAGAAACTGCCCAAAGATTTTGACATATATAATACATATTTTAAAACTAAGGTTCACTTCTGTAATATTTTGGGCGTTGAATCGAAGATTTTTGGGGGGAGGGGGGGGGGTCAGATAAAGCATTGTTGACATTCCTAATTGCGATCAGAAATGGTCAAGGTCAAGATTTTATAATAGCCTCCTCTCTTTCGTTGGTATCATTATAAAGAGCATATATTTAATATTTTGGTATTAAAGAAAATATATAAAAAAATAATATAGAAACTACCCAAAGATTTTGACATATATAACATTTTTAAAACTACAGTGTAAAACTATGGTTTAAAACTACGGTTCACTTCTGTAATATTTTATATTCCCATAACATCTTAAACAATGAGAAATATTTCTTTAACTCATTACAATCGTGAATTTATATTTGTGTATTCAATGTATCAATAAATAAGATATATTTTAAAATAAATAAATAAATAAGTAAATAAATAAATGAGATGTATATTTTAAAATAATAAATATATAAATGAGATATATTTTAGAATAAATAAATCGATTAAAAATTGAGAAGACTATATTTATTCCTTTAAAGAAATGAAAATAAAACCACCAATTTTATTTAAACAGGGGAAAGGGGGCTATAAGAAAGGAGGAAAAGAAACGCTCCCCGTCCACACTAGTGACGTTTCAATCCTTTGATGTGTCGGAGAAAAAAACGCCTTCCGAGCGATCGTGCCCGTTGCTTGCTTCGAGGCATATTTTGACACAACCAAACCGTCCACACTTGTTTCCATCCGGTGTAACGCAATGGGCATTTGCAACTAGTGTGTACTAGGCTTTAGGGGTTCAGTACCTGCATTCCTGCTGGAACTGTGCTATAATTAATCTGTCTTCTTCTATTACTGGCACTTGATATCAAGCAGTTTTTACCGAATTCTTATTAACTCTGCATTTAAAAACATCTTTAGTTTTTCTTAATTATTTTTTGAATTTGATTACCTTAATTTGATGTGTTTATAAATTTTCGTTTTTAATTAGATAATATTTTTTATTTCTTTTAATTAGACTTCTGGAAAAATGATTAATTGATTTTGGATTGATAAAAATTTTCTGGAAATTTTTGCTGGCAAAATGTGGCTTTTCTCTTTGCCAGAAATTTCGGAAAAATTCACTAATTTACTGTGTGCATTATTTTCATCCTATCTTCATCCATTCTTGCTTGTAATTCTTCATTGTTCAGAGTGCTAATAAATCAACTTGAGTGGTACTATCATACTTTATTATAGTGGTACCTCGCATAACGCACGCTTCGAACAACGAACGATCTGCATAATGAATGCGGATTCAGTGCGAAAATCGACTCTCCCAATAAACCATGCCCCACATAACGAACTGAGCAAGTGCGCTCGCACATGTTCATTTTGTTGTAGTTCGAACATGGTTCGTTGTGCGAGTCGATTTTTGCCCCGAAACCATCCCACATAACGATTCGAACATGTGCGCTCACACTGTTTGTTTTTTTGTGGTCACATCCACTTACACCAGAGATCCTTAATCCTAACGAGATGCGACATTCTGTATATGCGAAATGGTTCGCGCAGGTTAGTTGCGAGGGTGTTGCCAGATGGCGCTGTAGGTCTTGATGATATCCGACCTCATCAAAATGTCTTCAGAGCACGGAAAGCGGACGGCAACGGCGACAAGGCAGAGATTTTTAAATATTTCGATGTTTAAAATACGACATTTCCCTTACATGCGGAAAATTATTTAAATTAAATCAAAAATTAAAGAAATTAAGAAAGAAATCAAAAATAGTTTATTTCTATTTAGTTAATAAAAGAAGTATTGTTAGTTGGCCATGGTTAGTTACAAGATGACGATACTTGCGAATGCTCTCTTGTCATTTGAGCGTTTGTTACGAGATCGCGCCACGGATATTTTTGCCATATCAAGTTTGCTATAATAATCGTAACAATAATGAATAAGAAAATATATTAGCAAATAAATTTGAAACTATTAAATAAGTATATTTACGTTAGAAAAATGTCAAAAAAGTGTAACTTACTTAGATTCCTGTTTTCGTTCAATTTTTCTTGAACTGATAAACTTTGAAGGAGCAAGACAAACAGCGTTGGGTTTTTGAGGGAGATGGTTCTCGCACTCAAGAGTTGAAGATAGATAGTCTTTAGATAACTTGTCCCATCCGTAGTAATATTAAAGATAGTATTAGTTATAATAATTTTGTATTAATCTTCTTACTGACACGAACGGCGAAATCATCCAGTATCTGCTATGTTTTCGTAACTTGATTTCGTATCTCTACTGGAAATGATTCCCAGTGTTTGGCGCTGTTAGATGAGTCGGGGGATCGTAAACACTTGAAGATGGGTCTTTCAAGTAATCTAGAAAGTACTAAATTCTTATAATCTAGTCAGAGAGCTATAACCTGATAAAATGAGTCCTACGATCTGGAAATTGCTGTGAGTGCATGAATTGAGATATGAACAGAAATAAAAATTAATGATGAAAAATAGGAAAGAAAATTCCGCAGCCCGGAATCTAACCAAGCCCTAAGGTCATGTAAATAGCGGTTCGCTTTCATGGC
>JAHWFO010072569.1:864567-893519 GCA_023313115.1 Rhysida immarginata
GTACTATTAAACCCTCAGTGATCATCTAATGATTTGTTCTTTAAGAAATAAAAATACCACCACTAAGATCAACAAGCTAATTACTCACGTTCTATAACATCAAGGATGATGAAATTTGGGAGAATGATGCGGTACATAAAACTGTGTATACCATTAAAATTTGATTGAATTCCAATGAGTATTTGCGAATTACCGTAAATATTCTACTATAATGCACATCTTGTATAATGCGATTCCACTTTTAGAGCCCAAAAAAATAGTAAAAATTTTATCCTCTTGTACAATGTGGTCCCCATTTTTGACTTGTCACGAGAAATAAAATAGGCAAGAATATACAGAAAAAGAAAAAAGAAAGGGGGGGGGGAACCTCTTTTATTTTACTATTGCTATTACCAGTCACTGCTTTTCAGGTCATAAGAAGTGGAAAACGTCATGAGTTTGTTACAGGAAAGTGAAAAACGTTTATAAAGTTCCATTGCAAGGAAGAGGGAGAATGGCTTATTGATAGTCTCTGACAACACTTCCTAGAAAGAAAGCCTAGGCACTGAAAATTTATACATTGTTACATGACCATAGGGTGTCATAATTTAGGGCTTATTATTGGTAGAAATAGGATTAACAATGCCTTTTTATGATGATGTAATAATGTATGAAGTTTCAGGGTACAGGCTTTCCTTTTAGATGTTCGTCAATTTATTCAAAATGGCGGCATGCGAAGTGAGCCAGTTTAAATCTCCATCGAAGTTAGTTTCCTTATTTTATTTAGTGATATTTACCAACATCCAAAGATTTTTTGTAAGTGATTACTGTTAACAATAATAAATAGGTATGAATTTAATAAAATTTAAGTAGGAAAATTATAAGATCGATGCAGTTTTGAAGTTATTTTCGTATTAGCCTTTGGCGACGAAAAATTAAAATAAAAAGTCAATTACTGTACTGTATAATGAACTGTACATTGTATATATTGTATATTAAAGTACTGTGATGTATATTAAACGCTAGTTTCATTTGAACTTCATCATTCTGAAGTTCATTTGCTGACACCCCCCCCCCCGACTTTGTATGGTTATGTATGCTTAAATTTTTTCGTTTTCGCGGTTTATTTTGAAAGAAACAAAATGTTGCACTCTCTTATTTTGCAAGCTTCAGATGAGTAAGTGGAAATCTTTTCAATATGGTAGAAATCTGTGACATACATGTTCGATTTGTTAATGGTGCCATTTTTATTTCTGTTCATATCTCAGTTATCGTTCAAATTCAAACCCATGTTTATATGAATTCAGAATCACCCATACAACCTTCCCTAAATGTTACTTTTTTTCTCGTGACTTTTTTTTTTTTTTTTTTTTTTTTTTTTTCCTGTTTCATTGAATGACATGCAGACATACAGTTATATGTACGTTGAGTTTTTGAATCACCCTGTATATCCAACTTAATGAATAACAATCGATTACTTACTGTACATCAGTTTTTACATAATATTCCATCCTGTTATTATTCCTAGGGATGGAATAAATAGATATAAATACATCTATAGATAAAATTAATATATCAAAGAAATTGAAAGCCCTTAACAATGCAATGGGATGGAGGGAAATATACAGTAATAAATAAATAGCCCAAGATGATAACTAAACACAGGAAAAGGACGAATAGAAGAAGATTAGGAATTGAGGAATGAAAGAGCATTCCCCTATTTAATACATAAAAGTAAAAGAGGCGAGGGAATATACTGTATAATAGGTGCGAGGCACTAACTGGTGTCGCAGGAACAATGAATTTGAGAAAGAAATCAGGAGGGCAAATTAATCTAATGAAAGTCAAAAAGGCAATGGGCCTGTTTAAAACGAAAATTTTATTAGCAAGGACTCCCGGTGGAAGTAGAAGGTATGATCATAGGACAACAGAGTTCCTGAATAAGCAGAAAATAAAGATCCACCAGAAGTCAAATATAATCATCTTTAAGAAAGGGTGGAAGAGGGGTAAGAAAGGAGAAAGTTGGTAAGAGGGGAGGGAAGTGGAGTTGTCAACAAATCTATCTTCAAGATATGGTCAATGTCATGTCGGCAAACAACAAGTTGATTGTTGTCACACGACGATTGTTGATTGTTTGGTGACATTCCTATGTGCATTGTCATTGTTGCCATTGTTGTCATTTGTTGCTATGATCGCCAGAGATGAGTGTTCATCCGTTCCGTGCTGCTGATGGATGCTAAGTTGCCAATCCTGTTTTGTTGCAGACGTTTCGAATGGGAGCCCCACATCACTCTGATTCAGGCCAGCGTGATACCACAGGTAAATAACATAATAGTTAAGAACGTATACGATTGCTCCTCCCCCCTCACTAGTTCAGACACAACATTTTCTGGCCTCAGAAGTGGGATCTGGAAAAAAAGAACGCCCAACATAAGCCACAGATCTTAGCCGGATCCCAATGAATGTATTCAGCCAATAATAAACTACATAAGTGGCTATTTATCTTAAGAGACCGTCCAATAAACGTTAAGAGACAACGAAAACCAATATGGCCGTTCTGCCGGAGCTCATGCAGAAACTCTCCAAAATGATCGCCACTGCTCTACACGTAGCCACCGACACAGCGGTAGCGTAGCTGGCAACTACGCCTCCACTGCAAGACCTTCCCCGTTTATGATGCCATCGTACCGCATGGATGAAGAGACATCCGTCGGCGAGTACTTGGGGCAGCTGTCTAACATCCCAGAAGAAACGTACACTGCGTACGCTCAAGTCCATATGGGGGCAGAGTTGAATGGAGTTTTGAAGATTCTCGCAAGCTCCAGGGAGCCCGAAACCATCCCGTACAGCGAATTAAAATCCATCTTGATCGGCCATTTCAACAGACCTGAGAACAAGAATGTCGAATGTGTGAAGTTCCAAGCAGTAGTGCAGAACCTGGATGAATCTGTATGCAATATGCGCTTCGTCTGCGGAAGAGCGCCGCTCGCTGTGAATATGGAGCCTTCCTGGATAAAATGCTTATAGAACAATTCCTTCACGGCCTGCAATCTCCAGAAGCGTGCGATGAAATCATTGCCAAACAGCCACACCAGTTCGACAAAGCATTCACGATTGCCCAGAGTTTCGAAGCCACCTGGGCCATCGCGAAAGCGGTCAGCGTCCCCAGTGTCCTGATAAACGAGGAAACAAATAAATTAGGCTACGAGACCCCACCCATGAAGACAGCAAATCGGGGAAGAACCCGACAGAAAAAAACTACGGCGCGACGCGATGCTCGACGCAATGAGCGTCCCGGATCAGCCGTGAATCGTAGCTCTTCCATCTGGAATAAGTCGGTGCCCAAGAAACCATGTGGCAGGTGTGGCAGTCAGCATTGGGCCGACACATGCCGTTATAAAACACCCACCTGCTATTAGTATCAGATGACTGGACACATCGCCAAATTCTGTCTGTCAAAAATAAAAAATGTGCGTCGCTCCTCCCCCAACGAAGTGCTGATCGATCGAGTCCAAACCCTGAATAAACTACACGGAGAAGTGGATCTTAAAGCTTCGCACCCGAACATGATCGATGTCAAAATAGATGGGAAGACACGGGAGCACCGTGTGGCATAATCGGAGTCACCAGACTTCGGAAATTCAAGCTGCATATCCATCTGCAGAAGGCTGACCGCCAGTTTAAAAGTTATACAGGGCATAAAGTTCGCTGCTTGGGGAAGACACGAGTCCAAGTTACCATAGGAGACACCAGCCAGCAAATGGACCTCTATGTGGAGAGGGTAGCTCCACTGGACTCATGGGACGCGATTGGATCGCAGGATACGTAAACGAGATCAAGTTCGATCAACTATTTTCGCCCATACAAGCCATTCGAGAGACGAAATGCCAGAAACTACTCACCGAGGAACAGCAGTCGCAATTAGATTGATTAATAATGGAATACGCCCACTTATTTCAAACCAGTAAAAGTCCATATTGTTCCAGATGCAACCCCCGTCTTCGCTAAAACTAGAGACGTTCCTCTTGCGTTACGGGAGGAATACGCAAAAGCCATCAACCAAAAGATACAAGCCGGTTTCTACGAAAAGGTCGATTACTCTGAATGGGCATCTCTGACCCATGTGGTGGTAAAAAAGAATGGAGCTCTGCGCATCACTGGTATCTACAAGCCCTCTGTAAATAAACAGATGCTTATTGATGAACATCCTATTCCCAAAATAGAAGACATCTTTAATAAAATGAGAGGAGCAGTATGGTTCGCCTACCTCGACATTACCGATGCCTATACTCACCTGACAATCGATGAAAACTTTCGTGAAATCTTAATGCTGAACATACCGACACATGGACTAGTCAGACCAACCAGGGCAGTCTATGGTGTAGATAACATCCCTGCATTATGGCAACGTAAGATGGAAGAAGTTTTTCGCGACGCCCAAAATGTGATTAACTTCTTCGATGACATAATTGTGTTCGCTCCGACTCTCGATGGGCTCATTAGAGCTTTGCACCAAATTCTTCATCGATTAGAAATGTAAGGATTTCACCTAAATAGAAAAAAATGTGTATTCGCCACCACTACACTAACTTGTTTAGGACACATTATTAATAAGGATGGCCTCCACAAATCAAATGAACATGTAGAAGGCCCCAAAACCAACAAAGTCCGAAGAACATCAATTGTTCCTAGGAAAAGCCACCTATTACAACGCATTTATCCCAAACCTGTCCCATAGAGCGAAGCTTCTGCGTGAGATGCTGGCCCAAGACAAGTTTAACCCTTTCCAGCCCAGTGGGTTCATATGGACCCATAAGAACTGCTTCGTATTTAAAAGCAACCCACAATGGCCAACTGAGCTAAATTGACATATTTAGTTAATAAGTATGTTATTATATCACTAGATGGTGTCATCAGCGCTGTAGTCTCCACACATGGTCTTCTTTTCGCGCTCTTTCTTATGTATCTCCACAGAGTCAGCACAAAGCATTCCATCACTTTTGATTTTCATTAATTCTGAGGTAAGTTAATGATTTTTGCTATTTAAAAAATTTTTGGAGTTAATTTATGTGTTGGAGAGTTATAATATTTGTTTATAAGTTAATGTTTGTACATTATTTTCTGTGCGAGAGGGTTAGTATTAGCGGGGTCCATATGGACCCAGTGGGAAATGATGGCTGAATGACGGAGCATGTTACTGCAGCATCTCTTGATGAGTAGCTGCGAATAGCACATCGTAGCATGGTCCCTCTCTGTTCTTTTAGTAACAATTTTCCTCAGTATACATTATACATAATACATGAAATTAAAGATATTCTACTATCACGAGTTAGGTGTAAAAAATGTGGTGTAGCATTATGTTTCCATGAAAAAAAGAATTGTTTTCTTATATGTCATGAGAAATGATGGTTTTAATTAATTTATTAGCATTATTGTTAAGTATTTACAACAAAAAATAAATAATATATGTAAGTAAAAAAAAATTGTGTTTGTTTTTAATATAGTAGGTACATGTGGAGCCAGTGGAACATACAACCTCATACTCCCACTGGGTCCATATGGACCCACTAAAATATCTCACTCGTGAGACATGAAAAATTTGGGAAATCAATTTTTTTATGTTATTTCGAACATTAAAAGAAGTTATAACTGAAGAAAAATTTTTTATTTAAAGCTCAGATAATTTGGGCTGGAAAGGGTTAAATGGACAAAAGAAGCACATAATGCATATGGGGAGTTAAAGACTGCCCTCATATCTCCACAAGTCCTCATCCAGTATGACCCCTCTCTACCATTAATTCTCGCTACCGATGTCAGCAGCTATGGATTGGGAGCCGTGTTAAGCCACTGTCTGGCCAACGGTCTAGAGAGACCAATAGCATATGCAAGCCATACCCTTACAGAAACGGAACGGAAGTACCCACAAATTGACAAAGAAGCCCTAGCCATCGTATGGGCCATCAAGAAATTCTTCAATTAACATGCTTAAGAACATGCATGTTCCCTACAGTCTCGTAGTTAGATTACATTAAATTTGAAGTAGAGTACATATTTAACAACAAGTAATCATTCTGTTAAGGCTTGGTCAATTGTACATTAATCTAATTTTGTATTTCGTACGTAAATAATGAAATAAAAAATGTTTATTAGACTGCAGGTGTGCTGCAGTACAGAAAATAGCAACAGACTTGGTTAAGAACTTGCTGTTTTATTGTTCCAAAAATAAGATTATTTACATCATTTAATACTTTGTAAAAGAACCATTCATTCCAATCACCTCAAAAACACAAGATTTCGTTGAATTAATCTGATATTTCAAAATACTTTCAGGAATTTTTTGCTACTCCCTTGTTACTGCAATTTCCAATTCTCATATGCTTTCATATTGGGTCCCATTGGCATAAACAGCCCGAGATAAGCATAACCACAAATTCTCAATGGGATTTAAATCCGGAGAAAATGCAGGATGTTCAATATTATTCCTCTTAAACCAGTCCATTGTGGTCTTGGCTGTGGGGATTCTTTCGTTATCTTGCACAAATATTCCATTAGACCAGCAATATCCTGCCAAACTGGCAGGAGATAATGCTGCAAGGTTTCCTGATAGTCAGTTGCATTTTGGTTTCCATGAAGAATAGCAATGTCAGTTAAAACTGAAAATTCCCTTTGAAACTGAAACTTGCCCAAACCATCAATCCCCCTGCTCGAGCATGATGACTGCTGAGAATCTTGGTTTCCTTTCTGACGTCATGCCAATAGTAGGCATCAGGTCCATCCAGGTTGAAACATTTTTAACCAGAAAACACTAGATTACACCATTCTTTGTCCCATGTCTGATGATTTTTAGCCCACTGGAGTCTTTGTTCTTTATGGTGTTTTGTTAGGACAGGTTTCCTCTTCAATTTTTGCCGCTTAATGTTGGGGGATGCTTTCAAAACTCTCTGTATTGTTTCCTTTGACACATCCAGTTTCAAATCGACTTTAATCTATCCCAGGGATACTGCATGATTGCTTGCTCTTCTCAGTATAGCCCTCTTGTCACGTTGACTCAGGAGCATAGGATGACCTCCTGCATGGTTTTTTCCATATGTTTGTGGGTTTCTGAGGAATTAGAGATTACACAAAGTGATCTTCCAGTTGGCTGCAATTTCACGATGCTTTTTTTTTTCTCCTTTAAAGTAAGGATTTCAATCTTTTCATCCTCCTTCAGGGTTTTTCCCTTACCCATAATGCTGAAAAATGGATTTCAATGAACGTATTTGTAAATACCGGGTGTTTCAAAAATAACCGGTATACCGGTATATTTGAAAAATCAATAAAAACTAAACGGCAGCGATAGAAATACACCGTTTGTAATTTCGAAAGTTTGTCTGCTTGAAAATTTACTGTTGTCCCAAAGCATATTGCAACACACGGTGTATTTCTATCGCTGCCCGTTAAGTTTTTCAAATATACCGGTCATTTTTGAAACACCCGGTATATCACAATATACATAAATAACAATAGGATGAAAGAAAGTAAACTTTTTAAATATGCTTTTAAATTTCCAAATATCCTTTTGTTCTTAAGCAAGTGTGCCAACAAATTGTGAAGAATGTTTGAAATAATTATTTTTCCATTGCAACAAATGTGCTTACATATCTAGACTTATGCAAATATCTTGGGTTGACCTTATGTTCCCATGTAGTGACCGGGTATAAAGTACAAGCAAAACCTCCTCCTGCTTTCCAGGACAAATGGTACGTTTTTAAGCAAGTATGTTGCAGTTTCTTTATATGCCAGAAAATTTGAGTTGGTTACGGACCATAAGCCATTGACTCAAATTTTTCACCCCCATAAGTCACTCTCTAGCCTCTGCATTAGCCGCATGGCTAATTATGCAGAGTACCGTACCAATTTCAACTACTCCATCTTATACAAACCAACGAAGGAACATACCAATGCGGACTATTGTTCGAGGGTGACCCAATTAACAGAATAGAAGAGGAAGATGGCTTTGAATTGTTTATCATCCAGCAGATGAGTAAGCTTCCCATTAGACCGGACGGGATCGCAAAAGCAACAAGGAGTGATCCAAGATTGGGCAGGATCGTCCAAGAGCTTGGATGGGGGCTGCGATTTAGCCCGTTCCGGTTACAAATCCCCAGAAGACCTATGCACACCAATTCTACGGCAACCACTCTTGGATGACCTCCAGACTGGCCATCTAAGAACGGGCAAGATGAAAGGCCTAGCCCGTTCATTTGTGTACTGGCCCGGCATAGACACTGACATCGAACACACAGCCAAATTGTGTGTCAACTGCACGAGGTACTCCAGCGCCCCACCACAATATCGTGTACATCATTGGGAGTACCCCAAAGGACCCTGGAGGCAAGATGCTGCTCATAATGCGTATAGCAAATGGGTGGAGGTAAAAGCGATAACGTCAACGACTGCGGTAGCGACAATAGCCATCCTTGATGAACTTTTCGCCGTAATGGGATACCAACCACAGTAGTTACAGATGGTCCTCAGTTCGTCAGTGACGAATTCACGGCATACCTTAGAGAGCGAGGGATTAGATTTCATAAACGTACGGCGCCTTACCACCCTTCCACGAATGGACAGGCAGAACGTTATGTACAAACGATGAATGCTCTGAAAGCCATGGGAACCACCCCAACTAATTTACATTGCAATTTAAACATGTTTTTGGAACGTTACCGGAGAGCGCCACACGCCACAACAGAGGAGTCTCCTCCCAAAATCTTCCTCGGACGAGAACTTCATACTCACCTGGATATGCTGTGTCCGCAAGATGTCAGCTAGCGGGTGCAAGAGAAGCAGCAAGCCACATTTTCACCCAAATTTAGATCTCGGCGGGAAGGTCAAGCAGTATTCGTACATGTGGGAAGGCCCTCGCAGAAGAAGTGGTTGCCAGGCATTGTTATCCATCGCCTGGGAGACCTGCATTATGAAGTGATGGTGGAAGCTAAGTGTCCGAAACGGCACATCGACCAGCTCAAGTTACATGACTCGGAGCCGTGGCGAAATGGAGAAACGTCGAACTCCTCATTGGGTGCGCTTTAGTGTGACTTCTCCCCAAGCAGCAGCTCACTCACCAGTTGAGGAATCCTCAGTTGCATTAACCTCGTCGCCAGCTGCAAACCAAGCCGAAGACGTTCCTTCTCCAGAACAGGATGCCTTCGACGGTCCGACTGTGCCCAACCAGCCGGATTCCAGAAGTGACGACCAGCCAGCTCTCCCATGTGATGGCGTTGCTCGCCTTCAAGGCTCGGGCAGAAATTGCCAACCGCCCCAGCGGTATTCCCCGTAGCTTAGTGCGACGGGAGGAAATGTCATGTCAGCAAACAACAAGTCAATTGTTTTATGAAGTTCCTATGTGTGTTGTTATTGTTGCCATTGTTGTCGTTCGTTGCGGTGATCGCCAGGGATGAGTGTTCATCCGTTCCGTGCTGCTGATGGTTGCTAAGTTGCCAATCCTCTGTTTCGAATGGGACCCCCCCCCCCATCACGCCAATTCAGGCCAGCGTGATCCCACAGGTAAATAAGGTAATAGTTAAGAACAGTCAACACCGTCAGTATATCTCGTTATGGAAATTGATGAATACTGATGAAACTGTGGATACTGCTAGAATAAATGGAAGGAGAGAATAAATGTACATCGTGATTTTCATGAGCAGAATGCAACAGAAGCAGTTTGGCTCTTTAGCAGGTAACGAAATTTTACTATAGGGCGGACGGAATTTTGTTTAGCAAGAAATTTTCATAAATTAATATCCATTCAAGTGAGATCATAAAAAAATATTTTCAAATGAGGTATTAATTGTGTAATAAATTTAACGTTATATTTCCTTGATGCACGATAATAGTGAAAGTAAGTAATAAATAGCTTAAAAAATAATAGGCTCGGTTATTAAATGTTACCAGGAATAATAGGCCCCTTCATTATTATTCCTGGTTTACATTATTTCTTGAATTCCTATTATAAATTAGAACATCAAAAAATTTTATTATTTAATATGCAAATTTTTTATCAATAAATTATCAGAGGACCTGGCGTTGTCCAGGATAACTATGCTTGTAGGTAAACAGAAGAATCTCAAGAGGTTAAAATATAACTCCAAATTGGTTAACTAAAAACTCAATACAACACAGAGCGAAGGGATTATCCATTCTAAGAAAAATCCAAAAAACAGCAACTCTAGGTGATATACCGGGACTTTATTTAACCTCTTGTTGACCTGCATCAAATTAAAATGATATCCTTCTTTACCACTGGGGAACATCACTGGATATTTTAGATCCAAGTTTTTATTGCCCTTGACATAGAAGCTCTTATACCCTGTTCGAAATTCCCGTTGTTCAGATGTTTCCAATGTCCGTACAGCCTTTTCTGTTTCAGCTGCAGGGTTTCTCTGACCAATACTCGTTCTTTCTCTTTCCTTTCCAGCAGTGGCGGCTCGTCCATAGGCACTGCGGCACTGCAGCACCCCCAGTTTCTCTTTCGATATGGATAAAATTCAATATAATGTTTTTTTTCCTTTCTTTAATAGTATTCTTATAAACGTATATTACATGACTCTTTATAGCTTAATGTCAGTAGTTATTCCCTAGTTCGTGAAAAATTACAATTTTCTGACGCAGCACCCCCAGAAATTTTAGTTACGAGCCGCCACTGCTTTCCAGACACACAAATTTTTGCCAGTCGTCTGAACGTTTGATAGGGAACTCTGGGAGAAACGTGTGACTCCTTTGCCTCCTCGATAGACGCTATCCTTGTTGATAACTATTGTTGCACAAAGTTTGCCTTGCATTGTTGGTCACGAGATATTTCTTATTAATATGCCCTGCCAACATTATGAATATCAATTTATTATCGATAATTATTATTTTTTCGAAATCTGAGGTAGACAATGACCTTCCTCATGCTTTGAAGGTCAAGTGAGCCAAATTTAATCAAGATCGGAATAAAACTGCAGATTTGTATAAGAAACAAACAAACCCACAAACATCCTTCGCTATATATATATATATAAAGACTAGCAATGCCCGTGATAATTACACTTGTAGGTAAACAGAACAATCTCAAAAAATTAAATTGTAACTCCCAATTGGTTAAATAATAACCCAATCAATACAACACAGGCAAAAAGACAATCCATTCTACGAAAAACGGGAATTCTAGGTGATAAACCTGGACTTTATTTAAACTCTTCTTGACTTACCTCACCACTTCAGAGCATCACCACATACTTTAGACTCAAGTTTTTCTTGTCCTTGACGTAGAAGCACTTATACCCTCTTGCTCTATTCGAAACTCCCATTGTTCAGATGTTTCAAATGCCCGTATAGCTTTTTCTGTTTTAGTTGCAGAGTTTCTATGACCATACATTTTTGCCAGTTGTCTGGATGTTTGATAGGGAGCTCAAGGGAGACACGCATGACTCCTTTGCCTCATCAGTAGACACTGTGTTATTAATGTTCTGTCACTGCATCATTTTATGCTCATTATTAATAATTCTTGGAAACGAACGTTCAATCATCGCATTATCGGCATCTCAGTTTCCAAAATATACACATTCCCACACAATATAGTCAAAATATATTTTTATGAAATGTTTGGATCTGATGTGCTACCAAATAAGCTAGGTGATAACCCTGGCATGGCTCGGAGTTTTTTTTTTGATTAAATTTTGCAATATCTTAAAAATAAGCACATGAAAACGCTTAGAATTAATACAGTAAAAATTCTTAATGAAAATTCAAAAAAAATTTTTTTAAAGGCTCATAATGGAAGGATGCCACTGCTAGTCTAAATAATTTCTTACTCACGTAATCTTACTTTAGATGTACACTTGATGTTGTTGCAGTTCCCACTCTTTCTCTCGATGTCTTGAAGCAAAACTTGGCCATTATTCACTTTGTGTAGTCTAGTGGTCGCCGATTCTTCTATCTACTTGCCTACCATTTGCTCAGTACAGCACGGAGCTTAAAGAGTGCTTCCTCTGTCGTTTTTCCATTCTTTCTCAATAGTCTGCTAACTCTCCATTATCTGCAGTTACTGATCATTTTTAAAGATTTTCAAGAAATTAAGTACTAAGAACTCTCTTTTCTAAGAAAAGCCTGAGTAACAGGAATTCTATGCATTCCACGAGTTCCATTTGTCAGCGCGCTTGAAGCACGCTTGCTGCAACCTCATCAATTGGGTTCCAATCGTCAGCAGAAGGCAAGCACGCTTGCAGCCTGCTAGCACACATTCAACATCACCTCTGAAGTCCGCTTGCGAATTTAGCGCATGTGCAGTAGGATAAAATGGCGAACATCTTAACTGTTCTATGTCAACTCGATCAAGAGGATAGGCATGCCTGAAAGAAACTTACAAGTTGAGGAACAACTGAAGGATGTAGAGAAGAAGGGCGAGACACAAAAACCCTGGAATACAATAAATAATCAGTAATAAGTTATTATTTTATTTTTTGATTATTTATTTATTTTTCTCCTTAAATATTTTCTATAACTTGAGGAACAAGAATATAATTGTCGAGATGAAGGAATTTTCAAGCGTATAATCAAAAGAATTTTTAAGATGGATGTGAAGGAGCAGACAACGTAGGCAAAATGTTACACGCTTGGTGGTGAGAGGCGGTGTATGAAGCAAAAAAAAAAAAAAAAGTGGGTCAATGAATGAGGGGTATAAAAGGTCAAAAGAGGAACATATGGAACTGCTTAATCTTATTCATCCCATTTCATCACTTCTTCTCTTTTATCTTTTTAAATGATAGTTATTAATTAAAAATAAAAAAATAACTATTATTTATTGTATCCCAGGGTTTTAGTGTCTCGTCCTTCTCCATATATATCCGTTGATCTTTTTAAATTAAGAATTCCCATGCTTCCACAGATATTGGGAAGTGTTAATAGTGTGCTAATAGTGTGTTAATTAACATTTGGGGTCTATAGGAAACCTACCTTCATACCTGCATATATCAATAGACACTCAAACCACTGCTTCGCCCACAAGATATCAGCCTTTCAACAGATGATCATCAAGGCTTTTAACCTCCCCCTCACCCCACAACAGAGAGACGAGGAGTTATCAAAGATTAGAAGTTATGCTGCCAGTAATGGATACAGCGAAGACATGATTGAAAACCTCATCCGAAAACATACAAGGAAAAAGGCAATACTTCAAGCAACCACCCTTGAACCAGTGAGTGATAAACCAAAGTATTGGGCGATTCCTTATAACAGAATATTCAGCAAAGGACTTGACTAAATCGCCAGAAGATTTGGACACAGGATCTCCTATAGAAGCTCTCACACGCTCAGGAGACTCCTGGGGTCGGCCAAGGATAAGATACAACCTGACCAAAGTTCTGGCGTGTACAAATTAAATTGCGGGACGTGTGACTCCTTTTACATCGCGCAGACACGGAGGATGGTTACTACCAGGATCAAGGATCATTTCAGGTACATCCGCTACAATCCTGAAGCTTCCGCCTTCGCACAGCATATTATACAGACTGGACATGACGCTAAACTTGACAACTTCAAAGTTCTCCACCGTACCTGCGACTGGAGGAAGCTCAATTTCCTTGAAACTTTGGAGATTTACAAAGAGCAGGTAAGCAAACTCCTTAATGGTGACAAGGGCCCTATGGACCTTAACGGCTGGGATAACCTGCTTAGGTACGTGCATTGATGCTTTTGGGTTCTCTGAGTGGACCTTGGCTTGAGGCTCTTTGCTTCGACCTTCTTTCTGCTTTTACCAGATTGGTCCTTCTCTCTGACTTATGTAGTGATAATCTTTGAACACCCCCCCTCCCGCGCTCGTTTATTGGCTACTTCAACCTCTTTATATTTTTATCTATTCTTTGGTGTACTTGTGTCCTGCTCGCAGTTGATTGGCTTATTTTTTGTTTCAAATTTATTCTGTATTCTTGGCTGTAATTTACCTGATTGGCTTTGCAAAAATGTTAATCCACTTGTAAAGGAAC
This sequence comes from Rhysida immarginata, assembly GCA_023313115.1. Taxonomy (NCBI): domain Eukaryota; kingdom Metazoa; phylum Arthropoda; class Chilopoda; order Scolopendromorpha; family Scolopendridae; genus Rhysida; species Rhysida immarginata. The sequence continues at coordinate 878,550 of JAHWFO010072569.1, forward strand.
CTGATTGGTCCCTATTATATATAAATAGCCCTAAGGCACACTGTAACATTCAGTCTTGTTGAAAAATGGACGCCTAGCATCCGAAATACGTATCCAGGCGTAATAAATATTTTGTTGTGGAAAAGCGGTTTTGGCTCTGTGTTACCATTGATGTTATTTATCCACAGTTAAGGTAATTTGGTTTTTATTTTGTTATATACATGGACTTGATTTACTGAAAAAAAATTTTTAAAGGCTCACAATGGATGGACCTCTCCAAGGATACCTTCTAGTCTAAATAATTTTTTACTCACGTAATCTTACTTTAGATGTACACTTGATATTGTTGCAATTTCCTTTCTTCTTTCGATGTCTTGAAGCAAAAATTGGCCATTCATCACTTTGTGTAGTCTAGCGGTCGCCGATTCTTCTATTTACTTGCTTACCATTTGCTCAATAGAGCACGGAGCTAAAGGAGTGCTTCCTCTATCGTCTTTCACTCTTTCTCAATAGTCTGCTAACTCGTTATCCCCAGTTACTGATCATTTTTAAAGATTTTCAAGAAATTAAGTACTAAGAACTCTCTTTTCTAAGAAAAGCCTGAATAACAGGAATTCTATGCATTGAATTCTATATTGCACAAACTTTGCCTTGCATTGTTGGTCATGAGACATATATTGTTGATCCTTGCATAGTGTTGGTGCATTGCGTGTTGACACCATTCTTGATACCTATTGTTGCACAAACTTTTATTTGCATTGTTGGTCCGTGCAGAGTTTGTGAATTGCGTGTTGATACCATTGTTGATACTTATTGTTGCAAAAACTTTGTCTTGCATTGTTGGTCATGAGATATTTCTCATTAATATGCCCTGCCATAACCATGAATATCGATTTTTTGTCAATAATTATTATTTTTTCGAAATCTGAGGTAGACATGCTTTGAAGGTCATATGCGAAATTTTATCAAGATCGGAATAAAACTGTAGATTTGTATAAAAATCAAACAAACAAACAAACAAACCCACAAACATCCTTCTTTATATATATACTAGCAAAGGTACCCGGCGTTGCCCAGGTAAATTACACTTGAAGGTAAACAGAACAATCTAAAAAAATTAAATTAAATTTTGCAATATCTTAAAAATAAACACATGAAAATGCTTAGAATTAATACAGTAAAAATTCTTAATGAAAATTCGAAAAAAAGGCTCACAATGGCTGGACCTCTCCAAGGATGCCACTGCTAGTCTAAATAATTTCTTACTCACGTAATCTTATCTCGGATATACACTTGATGTTGTTGCAGTTTCCACTCTTCTCTCGATGTGTTGAAGCAAAACTTGGCCATTCATCACTTTGTGCAGTCTAGCGGTCGCCGATTCTTCTATTTACTTGCTTCCCATTTGCTCAATACATCACGGAACTAAAGGAGTGCTTCCTCTGTCGTCTTTCCACTCTTTCTCAATAGTCTGCTACCTCTCCATTATCTGCAGTTACTGATCATTTTTAAAGATTTTCAAGAAATTAAGTACTAAGAACTCTCTTTTCTAAGAAAAGCCTGAATAACAGGAATTCTATGCATTGTTACAAATTGAAACTTATCCATATTGCATCATCATTTTATGTTCATTGTTATAATTCTTGGAAAGATTGCTTTAACATTACATCATTCTGTGCTCATTGTTATTGGTGAATTGCGCGTTGATACCATTGTTGATGCAAACATGATGGGCCTATTGTTGTACAACTTTGCCTTGCATTGTTGGTCATGAGATATTTCTAATTAATATGCCCTGCCATAACCATGAATATCGATTTTTTATCGATAATTATTATATTTCCGAAATCTGAGGTAGACAGTGACCTTCCTCATGCTTTGAAGGTCAAGTATGCAAAATTTCATCAAGATCGGAATAAAACTGTAGATTTGTATAAAAAACAAACAAACCCACAAACAAACCCACAAACAAACATCCTTCTTTATATATATAGAAGAAGAAAGATTGTTAAATACCTTTCTATTTGCCAATTCGTCATAATCTTTTTATATATTATACATGCTGCAGAATTATTTATTCTTTCCACCCTTTCATCCAATTCCTTTGCAACTATTTTCTCTATTATTTTTTCATTTAATTCTTGTAAACTAAGTTTTCTTACCCCCTTACTTTCCCACCACTCCTCTCTATATTCTTCCTGTATATTTACCTTTATTTTAACAATCCATCTATAACCCTTACCCCCTCTAGCCATTTTTTAAATTTCTTCCCAACAAATCTGTACCAATCTATTCTCTTGCATATCTTCAATCTTTTCAATATATTTTAAAGCTTTCCTTACTAAATTAACCTTCAACAATACTCTTCTATTTCAGTCAAGACTACCCAGTTCAAAAATATCCATCTCCATTTTTCTCAATTCAAAAATCTTTTAAAAAACTGGTTTTGTATGCTCTCTATTCTTTCATCTTCTTCCCATCCCCATATCTCTGCTGTATATTCAACTACACTTTTTACTAATACATCAAACATCTTTATCATTATTTTATCATCATTCATCTTTGTTCTTTTCACCAATGACCACACCTGCTTCATTGCCATTTTTGCCTTTTCACTAATTTTTTCCTTCTGTTTCCCATAACTGTTCTTTGGAGTAAACCACATGCCCAAATATTTATATTCTTTCACTATTTCAATCTTTTCATTTCCCCATTTCCATTTTTCTTTTACACTGCCTTTTCCACCCTTTTTAAACACCATCATTTTCGATTTATTAACATTTAATACAAATCATTTTTCTCAAAAAATCCTCTACGTTTTAACATCTTTTCCATTTCTCCTTCATCCTGTGCCAATAAAACTACATCATCTGTATACATCAGTTGAAAAATTTTCTTCCTTCCTACTACAATTCCCCCTTCATTGCATTTTTTCAAAAAATTGCCAAATCATTCATAAAAATTATAAACAGTAGAGGACTTAAAACACATCCCTGTTTTACTCCCTTGATTATCCAAAAGGATTCCGTAATACCACATCTACTTTTAACTCTACATTTTGTCTCTTTATACATACTTATAATATTTTCTAATAAATTACCCTCTATACCCATTCTCCTTAATTTTACCCACAATTTTTCCCTATTTACCAAATCAATGGCAGCCTTCAAATCCATAAAAAATACTATTACCTTTTTTTCTTTTATACCTTCTATTATACTATTATACTATTTAAAATAAAAATATTGTCTATTACGCTCTTGCCACTTCTAAAACCGGCCTGTGTGTCTTCCAGATACTCATTCTCTTCTATCCATCTTCTCAGTCTTTCTTCCAAAATACTTGAATACACCTCATATAAGCGAGAAGTTATACTCACTCCTCTATAATTAGTCACCTCATTTGCATTTCTCTTCTTTTTTATTGGACATATCACCACCTCTTTCCATTGATCAGGGAATAGAGCTGGTAAGTGGTGACGTCACTTCCTGGCCGGTTGCCTAGTGATTCCAAACTTAGGTTTAACTTCTCTATGCTTTTCTATGGCCTTACACCACATTGTTAAACCTAATGTTTGGAATCGCTAGGCAACTGGCCAGGAAGTGACATCATACTTATCAGCTCTATTCCTTTTCCCCAAAAATTCACTTATAAATCTCACTTAATCTTTGCTGTTATTATTGGATCAGCATACTTCACAAACTCTCCTGGAATACCATCTAATCCAACCGCTTTCCGATCTTTTAATTTATTTATCGCTCTCCATATTTCAATCATCGTTATCTCTTCATTGTACCATATTTTCACATCTATTTCTTCTATTTCTTTACTTTTATCCATTGTCTGTTCCTCTTTTCCATCCATTATTACCTTCATAAAATGACTTTTCCATTCCTCCTTACTTATTTTTTCACTTATACCATGTCTTTTTCTTCTGAATCTATTAATTAAGTTCCAAAATGCCTTCGTATCTTTTACTGTTACCAACTCTTTATTCCACTTCCTCTCATATTCTTTCTTTTTTCTTTTACACATCTCCTTAAAGTCTCTTTTCTTTTGAATAAAATCACTCCATTCATTCTCATTTTTTCTTGCCTTTCTAAGAGACCTTCTCATTTCTTTTTCTTTTTCACATATTCTTTATCAGACCATTCCTTCTTCTCTATATCCTTTTTCTCTCTTTTCATCTTTTCCCCTGCCAATTTTAAAATTTCTTCAATTTCTTTTATCTGTTCTGTGGCATTACCTTTATCTTCCACCATTTTCTTTTTATTCAACATCTGTTGTATTACTCCTATATTCCTCTTTATATTCTTCTTTCCATTTATAAAAAGTCTCTCTTATACCTTCTTCTTTTCCTCTATAACTAGTCTTTTTTTCTGTTTCCTCTTGTGCACATTATTATAGGCATATGATCCGATTCATCTCGAATATCTACTTGAAATCTTCTACCATCTCTATTGCATTTATATCTATTAGAGCATAATCAATTATCGATTTTCCTTTTCCTCCAATAAAAGTATATTCTCCTTCCTTGTCTCCTTCATAATGTCCATTTGCAATGATCCATCCTTCCTCTCCACACCATCTTTTCATCTCTTCTCCTTGCTTATTTATAATCTTATCCTTTGATTTTCTTCTTTTATATACATTCTCTGGCATACAATTCCAACATTCCTCATCTTCGTTTTGTTGTAATTCTCCCATCCTTGCATTCCAATCATCAAATAACAACAAATTACCTTTTTCATATTTTTCTCCTGTCCATTCCTTCTTCAGCTCACTTATTGATTTATCATTATAAAAACCATATACAGTGCTCCCTCTATATAACGGGATTCTACATAACGCCAAATTTGTAATTGCAAGTCCATATAAAAAAGTTTTTTCCGAAAAATAAAAACTGCAGACATGAATGAGTTTGCAATTTTTATCTTCCGGAAAAAAACTTCGTTACCGTATTTATTCTACTATAATGCGAAAAATTTTAGCCTAAAAAAGCACCGAAATTTGTGGGACCGCATTATACAAGAGTATAATATTAGCGCTGCAACGACTGGGGGCAAGGGGGGTCATCAAATGAACTCCAGGCTGATGAAGTTCAAACGAAACTAGCATATAATATACTTCACAGTATGTTAAATATACAGTATATACAATGTACAGTTCATTATACAGTATGGTAATTGACTTTTATTTTAATTTCCCGTCGTCAAAGGCTAATACGAAATTAACTTCAAAACTGCGTCGATCTTATTATTTTCCCACTTAAATTTTAGTAAATTAATATCTATTTATTATTGTTAACAGCAATCGCCTACAAAAATCTTTGGATATTTATAAATATCGCAAAATAAAATTAAAGAAACTAACTTCGATTGAGATTTAAGCATGGCTCACTTCGCATGCCACCATTTTGAATAAATTAACAAACACTGCCGTTCTCTCCTTAATTTTCCCACAAAAATTTTATTAAATTAATATATATTTATTTTTGTTTAACAGTAATCACCTATTAAAAAATCATTGCATATTCGTAAAAATCACTAAATAAAATTAAGGAAACTAACTTAGATGGCTCACTTCACATGCCACCATTTTGAATAAATTAACGAACACAGCCATCAGAGACAACACCATCTAAAAGGAAAGCCTGTACCCTGATAATTCATACATTGTTACATCATAAAAAGGCATTGTTAATTGTATTTCTACCAACAAGCCCTAAATTATGACTACCTATGATCATGTAACAATGTATAAATTTTCAGTGCACAGGCTTTCTTTCTAGGAGGTGTTGTCAGAGACCATCAATAAGTCATTCTCCCTCTTCCCTGCAATGGAACTCTAAACTTTTTTCACTTTTCTGTAATGAACTCATCATGTTTTCCATTTTTTATGATCTGAGAAGCAGTGACTGGTAATAGCAATAGTAAAATAAAGAGTTTTCCCCTTTCTTTTATCTTTTTCTGTATATTCTTGCATATTTTATTTCTCGCGACAAATCAAAAAAGGGGACCGCATTATACAAGAGGATAACATTTTTACTGTTTTTCTGGGCTCTGAAAGTGGAATTGCATTATACAAGAAGCGCATTATAGTAGAATAAATACGGTATATGGACTTGCAATTATGTAGAGTTATAAATTTGGCGTTATGTAGAGTGCCGTTATATAGACGGAGCACTGTATATAATATCATTTTACATCTCTCTTTAATTTCACCATCATACCCCCATCTTTCTTCACATCTTAATCCTTGTACACTTTCCTTTCTTATTCCAATTAACAATCCTCCCTTCGCTCTTTCTTTTTTCTTTTCCTTTACTGCATAACTAGAATACCATTCAAAATCACCACTTAACTTATCCTTCATTACTTCCCACATTTTTTCAATCATCCAAGTTTCCTGTAAAATTATCACTTCAAATCCATATATATTATTTCCACCATTCTTTATCCTTATTTATTATGCCTGCAATATTCCAAGAAATTATTTGCCACACTTGTCTCATTTTTCTATTTTCATCTTTTTCCCATTTCTCTTTCTCTTCTCTATCCACTCTATCCATCTCCAGCAAATGACCTTCTACTGTCATTCGTCCATTTCTATTCTATTCTTCTCTTTCCCGTTTTTTGTTCCAATTTCTCTAATTCCTTGCTCTTCATCATTCCACTCATATTGTCTTCCATCTATAACCATCCTGCTGTACTTCATATATGCTTTTTTACCTTCCTTTCTTTTTTCTCTAATTATTTTTAACATTCTTTTCTTTCCTAATCCTAGTTTGTATAGCACTATCTTCATCAATAAAATCTTGGTTCCCTTTAAATTCTTCTTCTCCATAAAAAGTATTTCTTTTTCTTTTCTATCTCTTAATTTCATCACATATGGTCTTATTCCATACCTTTTTTCTTTTCCTACTCTATATACAGGGTGTTTCAAAATTATGTACAATAAATTTAGTGACATATTCTTCAGGTCAAAAGAAGACGAAAATGTTCTATAGCACTTTGTCTGGAAATGATTTGTTTGCGAGTAATCCAATATCATACAGTAGGGAAGCACGGTAGTTAGCGGACGATATTTTAGCAGTTCCAGCGTTTCGACCCAACACTAGGTTGAGTGGTTTGTTCCATTTAAACCTACTTTAGGGTTGTTCCATTAGTTGTGTACGGTTGTTTCCATTACTGTAGTTTCACTCCTGTACATCCACTAGGAATATCAATTTCAGAACGTTTGCGTGCTTTGACATACGCGTTACGATTTTCGTAAAAAAAAAAGTCATGTACACGTATTCCAGTGCAGAATACACTGACATGCACCTAATATATGGTCTTGCGGACGGAAATGCTGTGGAAGCAAGAAGACTCTACCAAGAATGCTTTCCGAATAGACGTTTGCCAAATAACCGAACATTTGTATCTGTCGACAGACATTTGAGGGAGCGTGGTTCCTTTGGCCGTCAAACAGGACAAGGGCGGCCTGTAGCACATTTTCCGGATGAGGAGGATGTGATAATTGACATCATACATGATGAACCACAGACAAGCACCCGTCGTATTTCTTCCATGGTACACATTCCACACTCATCTGTTTGGCGCATTCTTCACCGTCAGCTTTTGCCTCCATACCACCTGCAACTGGTTCAGGCACTGAACCCAACGGACTATCCACACCGACAACGGTTTTGCCAATGGATACAACGTCGTCATGCTGCAGACCCTAGTTGTCTCAGCCAGATACTTTTCACGGACGAAGCAACCTTCACCCGGACAGGAATCGTAAATTCTCACAACCAGCACCATTGGGCAGATGCTAACCTGCATGTTACCAGAGCTCGAGCGCCTCAAGAGCGTTTCTCCGTGAACATTTGGTGTGAAATTGTCGGAAATAACTTAATTGGCCCTTATGTGTTGCCGCCACGATTGACTGGGCAAACGTATCTTTTGTTTCTGCAGAATGCATTGCCAGAATTACTGGAAGATGTTTCTCTTTTGATAAGATCTAACATGTGGTTCATGCATGATGGCACTCCAGCACATTTCAGCCATATTGTGCGAGCACACCTTAATGCTGCATACACGAATCGGTGGATAGGTCAAGGTGGACCGGTAGCCTGGCCTGCAAGATCACCCGACCTTAATCCCTTGGACTTTTTTCTGTGGGGTCATGTGAAAACGATCGTCTACAGCACAGAAGTTCCAAACATTATGGATCTGCTGTTTTGCTGATACTGGTTCCGACACTGCACGTGCCGACGATCATCCCGCGTTCAAACTCAGTTAAATCACGTTTTTTGCCCATATTGTCACAAAAATCACAGTGCAACTGATGGTCACCTCACTTGCATTCCCTTTTTATAGCTATCTAGCCCTCTAGCGGCAGTGCTATGATGCAATAGCTCATTTGCTTAAAACTGTTAGGTGGTCATAATAATATGGCCACTCAGTGTATATAAAGAAGGATGTCGGTTTGTTTGTTTGTTTGTTTGTTTTTTATACAAATATACAGTTTTATTCCAATCTTGATGAAATTTTGCATACTTGACCTTCAAAGCATGAGGAAGGTCACTGTCTACCTCAGGTTTTGAGAAAATAATGATTATTGATAAAAAATCGATATTCATGGTTATGGCAAGGCATATTAATGAGAAATATCTCGTGACCAACAATGCTAAGCAAAGTTTGTGCAAAAATAGTTATCAACAATGGTATCAACACGCAATTCACAAACATTCTGCACGGACTAACAATATATATCTCATGACCACCAATGAGAGGCAAAATTTGTAACAATGCATAGAATTACTGTTATTCAGGCTTTTCTTAGAAAAGAGAGTTCTTAGTACTTAACAATTTTTTGAAAATCTTTAAAAATGATTAGTAACTGGAGATAATGGAAAGTTAGCAGACTATTGAGAAAGAGTGGAAAGACGACAGAGGAAGCACTCCTTTAGCTCCGTGCTGTATTGAAAATGAAAATGAAACTATATTTATTTACAGCAAGTAATAATAGATTTTAATTGTAACCATATAACTTTCTTTATTAAACATTCTTGGACGCAGGGTAAATGACCGAACCCCAAATAATAACTCAGGTTCTGTAAAGCCTAGATTAATGAAATTTGGAGGGAATTTCATAAGACTGTGTATACCGTTAAAATTTGATGGAATTCCAACGAGAAGTTTCTGATTTACGCAGTCAAAATTGTAACAAGTAAACGTGTTTTGATGTTGAAAGATTAAATCGGAAACTTCTTGTTGGAATTCAATCAGATTTTAACGGTTTATACAGTCTTATGTACCCTGTTCTTCCTCCAAAATTATTTGAAGTTTTTTTAGTTTATATTTTATAAACTATTTTTCCAACATTGTTTCAATTTTGTTTCGATCATCTTTCAGTAGGCCTAACGTATTTTTATTTTAGTTTCGTATTTTTGATTTTTGCTTGTGGAAACTGATTTCTGATCTTTTTTTTGTGTATGTAATAATATAAGGGGGGGGGGGGGGGAAACTGGACATTTCTTGTGGAACATTTTCAAACATTTCCGCTTCGTCTCGTAAAGTTTCAATGACGTCCGATATGTGACAGCGCTATAGTGAGCTGTTAAAATGGTGTCTACAATGGAGGTGCGTTCCAAACAACGGGCAGTGATCGAGTTTCTTTTGGCGGAAGCCAGGGCATCTCAGATACTCATAGGCGCTTGCAGAATGTCTACGGTGATCTGGCAGTGGACAAAAGCACGGTGAGTAGTTGGGCAAAGCGTGTGTCATCATCGCCGCAAGGTCAAGCAAAACTGTCTGATCTCCCGCGAGCCGGCCGGCCATGCACAGCTCTGACTCCCGCAATGTCGGAACATGCGAACACTCTCATTCGAGCAGATCGATGGATTTTCATCTGTTTGGCCCAATGAAGAACACAATCTGTGGGACGCACTACGCGGATGATGAAGCAGTTATTGATGCAGCACGACATTGGCTCCGACATCAACCAGTGGAATGATACCGTGCAGGTGTACAGGCCCTCACTTCAAGGTGGCGTAAAGCCGTAGCATTGAATGGAGATTATGTTGAAAAATAGTGTTGTGTAGCTAAAAGATTGGGGAATAACATGGTGTATTTGAATGCTGAATAAAACAACCCCCTTTTTTAGAAAAAAATGTGTTGCATTACTTATTGAACTCCCCTCGTATTTTAATTGTAACCATATTAACTTTCTTTATTAACACATTCTTGGACGATTTTCAAGACGCACTTGGCATGAACACGATGACAGTTTACCAAGATCGGCACCATCTTATTTTCGAGGTTGAGTTAGGCATTTGCTTTGGAAAATTGAGGGAAAAGATGTGACATGATGCATTAATTAATGTACTCTATATTGTGTGCAATGTGCTGTAAGATATATCAAATTTTATGCGCTAGTGCTTGGCAATAGTAGTCTATCGATGTTCAAAAGGCATGCGGCAGTTTGGGGCACATGTTCGTGAGGCAAATCACCGGACCCCAGAGCATTTGCTTTTAACAATGGAAAAGTGGATGGAAGATTGAGGAAAAAGACGTGAAAGACTGCACTGTATATTATTTATACCTGTACAATATGCTGTTAAGGTATGTTAAATTTTATTTGCTAGTGCTTGGCGATAGTATCGATGTTCAAAAAGTTTCGAAATTGAATTTTTCGATCTTCTTGAATCTTCGATGCTTCGATGTTCCATTTTGAATAACTGTTTAGATTAATGTATTTTCTGTATGTATTGCAATGAGAGAGCACGTAAAAATCCGCTGGTTTCATTTGAAGCCCCTCTTCCTCTCATATTTTTTCCAATAAGGCCGCCACAGCCTTTTAGAGATTCTCATTATGTTGCAAAGAGAGAGAATACTTTTATCAGGGTTCGCGCTTACTCGCAATTTACGCGTCAAATGGGCATTTTTGCGAAAATTTGACTCGTGATTATTTGACCAGCGAGTCAAAATTGACTCATTAAATTTTAATTAATATCATCGGCCATATCCTTCTCACCATATTTTAACCTCACTTCATTTTGTCACGTGCTATCTTATTTAATTTTTAATTAACTATAGACGTTGTTGGTGCATGTAAAATTTTGGACATTAAAAAAATCTAAAATTTGACTCGCAGTTTTTAGGCTGAGGAGTCAAAGTGACTCGTAGATTTTTGGTCCTAGAGCAAACCCTGTTTTATCTTATCAGAAATTTATTTATGCAGTGAAAGGTTAATAAATGAAATCTAAACGGATTAATAAATAAAATTATTAAATAATTTTTTGTAATATCCACTTATAAGAGTTTTCATCAACTCTGACCCGTCCATAGGCTGAATGTGGTTTTTAGCGGTCATTTTTTGGAAAAAAAAACTCTGCTTATACACGAGTATATATGGTAAGTGCAGCTGAAACTGCACGTCTTCATCTACTTTTCCACAGGCACCTTGACGATTTAGGCATTTATTCCAACACTGCACCTGTTTCAGAATACAGTCAAATCCCGTTATAACAAATTTCATTGTAACAAAGTTTTCACTATAACGAAGTTTTTCTGCGGTCCCGGCAAAAATCCTTTTCATTTAATGTTATTACGATCTCGCTATAACGAAATCTTTATAACGAAGTTTTCACTGTAACGAAGCAAATTTTTGGTCCCCCAGAACATTATAATTTCATTAAAACGAAATTTTATTTGGAAGTTGCACATTAGACAAGTGACAAATCGAATCTGTAAAATTCAGCAAATTAAAAATAGCCGCTCTTGTTAGTAAGACACGAACAAATATTTTTAAGAAATACAGTTTTGTTTTGAAACATCTTATTCTTCACTATTTTCAATACTGCGTAAATGTACTATATTGTTATTAATACTTTGTGGGAATTTAAATCAATAAACAGTGGTAAAACGATAGCATTCCGATAGTCCTGCATGAGAATGGCGCAAGGTTTTGTTAAACTCGTAATTCTTCAAAAAAAAACAAAACAACTGTACTGTAGTAAAATTCAATTATTTTAAATACGTGCAATACAGTACTATAAAATTTTAACTAAATCTATGATATTTAATATTAAACAGAAGGAAAAACTCAAAGAATTGCATTAAAATGGAGCAATTTTAGTCGCGTAAAATGGAACTATTTTATTCGTGTAATGTTACGAATAATGCAAACAAGACACTCGAAGTAATGCTTGTATTTGTAATTATGAGAACTAGTTTAAATATCTGAAAACAAGAACCATTAAAAAATAAAATCTTTGTCATGTTCAATTTATTTACTGAAATCATGTACACAGACTATTATTTACAGCGACAAAGACTTAACAGCGAAAAGTACAACCTCCGTTTTTAATCATGATTTCCGGTAAGGATGAAGCAGTACTGTTACACTACAGATCAGTTCACAATCTTAACTCTACATTTAAAACGCTAATATTGATTGACATTTGCCATAATTAAGAATAAAACATTAAAAAGATATATTCTAGGTTTAAAATAAGCTATTTTTCATTTATTCTCAAATTAATTTGCAATCTCGATTTAACAAAGTTTTCATTATAACGAAGTAAACCAGTGGTCCCTTGAACTTCGTTATAACGGGATTTGACTGTACCCCGCTCATAGGACTTCGTCGGCCGTAAACACAGCCAATGGCACACGGCACACCATCCAGAAATCTCTTCATGGGACCTCTTTGGCCATATGATGATAGTCTGAGGGCGCTAAGTCTGGATTGTAGGCTAGCTGGTCCAGAACCTCCCAATTGAAACACACCAGTTTTTCTTTGACAACATTGGCCATATGCAGGCATGCGTTGTCATGAAGAAGTTAAACATCATTTCCTCTTTCTGGTCAGTTATCCCGAATAGTATGCTGCAGTTTAGTCAAAGTTTCACAATAGGTAGCAGTGTTGAGGGTTGACCCACGAGGCAGGAACTCTGCATATAGGATGCCTTGCATAATCTTCCGAGCTGAAAGAGAAACTTTAAATTTTTTGCGAATCGGAGAATGTGGATGTTTCCACACCATGTTTGCAGTTTTAGACTCAAATATGACGTGCATGACCGAAGACTCATCTCCTGTGACAATGTCATTCAAAAACACATTTTCCTCCTGGTTGTACTGCTGCAGATGTTGCAGACTGCACCCCATTCTGTTGCTGGTCTGTTGTGGTGTCACATTTTTTGGAATTGAACGCAAACAGACTTTGCGGTATCCAAGGTTCTCATTCACCACATCTCTTGCAAATCCATAGGATATGTGAAATGTTTCACTTACTTCTTTCAAGGAAATGCGATGGCTTTCTCTGATTGTGTTGTTAATGTCCTCGATAATAGCTGGTGTTGCCGCTGACGTAGGCAAGGCTAACTCTTCCTTCCCGAAACATTTTACTTCCGCAGGAACAATTCTTGTTATGCAATGTCTATGCATGTACTCAGTCTTCTTTTTGGCTATGTTACTTTTACACAACGACTATATATCCTCCATCAAAAAATAAATGGTGTTAGTTCCTGATATCCCCTTGTAGTTCAATTTTAATTTCAGACCATTCAGGGTTCAGGTGAAGAGGCCTGGATGTCCATATGCATGTCGAATCTGCGTTGCTCATGCATATGTCGTGGACTACCTGTATTTGTGACAGGCAGGATGACCATTTGTCCAATGTTGTTAGTATTTCCATCATTTTGTACAGCATCTTTTAGATGGAATTTGTACAATTCGCAATTTTCTCTGGTTCATCCTAATAAACAAAAGTCAACTGTCATCCTTGGCTTACATGTCAACAATATACTGATGAAATAGTTGTCTATAAAGTAAAATATGATTCAGTTGTTCTGTTCGAATCATAAATCAGTGGGAGTAGAATTCCATTGCGGAAATTCTTTTCTTTGTTAGAGCCCCAGTCTGCATATCAGTTTGGCTTAAATTATAATGGTAGCCATCTTCTCCTTGCCAGAAAATAATTGGATATTGCCAAGCATCAAACGATCTGTGCATTTCTGTGATGCTTTTCGGATTTTCTCTTCATCTTTGAAGAACGATGTCACTGTTAATGACCTTATCTCCAATAAAACTATTGCAATTTCATCATTGGTGGGTGCATTGAATCGATGTTCATGTTCACCAGCATGTGTTTTGTCAGTTGGCATTCTTTCCAAAGCAGTTTTGAAAACTTGTATTAATGCATTTTGTTCATGCAAAGGTTTTGGGTATTGCGAACGATTTGTTGTCTTGTGCCAGTAATCGCTCTGCAACATTATTCCACTTAAAATTTTTCATCTCCAAAAAAATATATTTGGAGAATTTGTGTACTTCATCTGGTAATAGCATTAATGATCTAATTTTGTGGTAAATCTGACCTCTTATTTTAAATGTAGATAAGTGACCACCTTCTTCAAGGGTGACTGGTGCCAAAAGATGTCATTTAAAAATACCAATTATATTTTGTGATGTTTTGAAGAAAGTGTTGATTGAGGACTTGAATTGGTAATGAGGGAGAACAATGGCTGGCTCAGGTGGTTGATTTAAAGATAGTAATTAAATTTGAAATGAATTTATCTCCTTATAATGGGTAAAAAATTGTGAAATAATAAAACAAAATTAAAATTAAATTAGAGTCACCAAACTTGAAAAAACTTAGGAGATGAAACTAGTCTATTGAGGATGAAGTTCTTGTGTAGTCTATTGAAGATGGGAGAAATAAAAACCAGTCTATTGAGGAATGTAGATGAAGTTCTTGTGTAGATGATGTTGATAGGAGAAGACGGTGATTTTGAAGTACTGATGAAATTTTGAAGGGTTGATTCAAATTTTGGGGTGAATTTCAAATAAAAAAACGTTTTCGAGAATTTTTTCTCAGCATCAGTTGATAAAGTATTTGACAGTTGTAAAACAGTTTAAATAAGAATGTAACAATTGATATAAAGGTGATGAAGCTAAGTTGATTGTAATTGTTGGTTATGATTGTTGGCTATTGTGTGTT
>JAHWFO010072569.1:898519-923236 GCA_023313115.1 Rhysida immarginata
TTTTTCATCATTATTTCGAACAGCTGAGGTAGGCGAACCATTAAAACCCCTCACAGACCATCTAATGATTTATTCTTTAAGAATTTTCGCCTTAGGAAAGTTAGTCCCAGCCGGCGAATTAGGTAACTGCTCTAACCAAGCCCTAAGGTCATGTAAATAGCGAAATGCTTTCATGGCTGCAGTGGCGCAATTGGTTAGCGCGTTGGCGGTCCGAGCCAAAGGTTCCTGGTTTGATCCCAGGCTGCGGAATTTTCTTTCCTATTTTTCATCATTTAATATGTTACTACTGAAATTTGATTGTGATATGACTGCGAGCAAACGAGAGGTTGTGCTGTTTTGGATAACTGTCCATCCCACAACAACATTCCTCAGCTGAAATCTGTTCATGTCGAGTTCTTCCTCCCGAATGCTACCTCACGTCTGCAGCTTATGGACCAGGGTATAATATTTTCACTGAAAGTGGCCTTCTTGCAAGCATCTTGTATCTCGTCTCCTGCTTGATATGGCAGAGAAGCGCATCACGAAAATTGATATTAAGAGTTCCATACAGATTTTATTTGGAGCATGGCATTATGATAAGAAAGCAACAACAATCAGCAATTGTTTTCATAAAGCTGGTTTTGTTTTTCTTGGTGGCAATGATCCTGATCCTGAAATTTTTAGTGAAGAGGAGAATGATGAGTTATGGCATGCTTTCCAAGATCAAACCAGCTCTACCACCAATTTCAGCAATTTCTTATCAGCTGATGATGAAATGCTAAGTGAGAGACCTCTTACTCATGAAGACATTGTTGCAGCTATCAAGGAAAAGCACTTATCAGAACATGAGGTAGAGATGGAAGAGAGAATGCCAATAGCCATGGAAGTGTTGGGTCATTTGAATGCTCTCAAATAGTATATATTTTGCAAAAGTATTCCGATTTCCAATAGTTCCTTGTTAATTTTAAAAGATACTCTTGCATTTGCTTTTAGAACAGATTTTCACTCCCTCGCATATGTATGGATAGGGCGTTTGAACCTTTAGGAGTCGAATTGTGCGCTCTAGTGTGTGAGCCTGGGTTGCTCTATTGTTGTCTTATAAACGGGGTTACAGTATTCCTCCCCGTTGCCTCAATTCCTGGTGGGTTAAGGCATTATAAACCAATAGGATTGTGCGAGCTCTGTAGTAAAAGGGATACATGACGCTTTCCTGTGTCGACGTCCTTTAGTTCTAAACGTGCCTAGGCGTTGCGTTCGGTTGATTCTGTTGCAAATAGCCCGTTATTAGATTGGTGTTAGCAGTCCGTGGGGATTGAACACTTGTGCTGGCAAGATGCCACACCTTACATGCATCTTCGCTAAATACATAATTACTGTTCTATTTCGTTATTAATTGTTGTATGATTAATTCTCTTGATATTTCATTTGAGTTTGAAGGAGGCCCCTGAATTTGTTTACTGATTACATAGATAATATTTATAAGTTTCTTGATGTTGTTTTGTACAGATTATGCTTAACAGGTTATTAAGTTTTTTAATCATTAAAACACACCGCCTATCTTCTTTCCACTGCCTGTACGAATTCCACCCTCCCCTTGCCTCACCGTACGGGGGTTCGGAATAGTCATAGGGCTGCATGTCAGTCCCGCCCCCGCACGTGGATGGCACATAATGGCGCCCAAACAGGGATTCGTTAATTCGGCATTTGTTCCGGATTACTAGGGCAGATTAATTGGTGGTGTGCTTATTGATTGTGTTGTCAGCTGTCTAGTGGCATATATGATGGAACTGAAAGTGTGGGAAACACACAGCGTAGTTTTGGACTGGGAAAGGGTAGATGAAGTTAGTTGGGGTGGCTGAGGTTTGCTCCCCAATTGAGAGGTTACAGCTTGGTCCCCTAGTACCGGATGAAGATAACGCAATCCGGTGCGTTATCTACGGGTAATGAAGTGTCATGTGTACGTGGAGTTAATGATTTTGCAGAGATTATAGGGTGGACAAAATGCATCCTGTATTTGTCAGGCAATACAAAATTCCTCACATCTACAGGGATGCGTATAAAACCAGTGGGCATAGCGTTTTCTCAGTGCTCGATCTGAATAATGAGTATTTTCAGATCCCTTTGGTTGATTCACTGAGAGAATGCTATGCTTTTCAGTCTCCGTGGGGTAAGTTCCAATTAACGAGGTTACCCCAGGGGGGACGAAACTCCTACCACATTTTCCAGAAGTACATTGTTTCCATCCTTAGGGATAAAATCGAGGGGGGGGGATCCACACATTCCTTGATGATACCCTGATCTCCACCCACACATTCAATGACCATCTACAAGTGCTCCAGTGGGTACTCAAGAGGTTTCGCAGGTTTGGTCTAATTATCAAGCCCAGTAAGTGCCAGTTTTGTTTGCCGGCGGTGAAGTATTTGGGCCATATTATTTTTGTGGAAGGATCTTGTCCTAACCCCAACAATGTGTCAGCAGTTGAGAGTTTATGGGCCCCACGTAATGTTCGGGAGTTTGCGGTCTGGTCGAATCATTAAATTTTTACAGACCGTTCCTGCGTGACCTATCGGGTACCCTATCCCCTATTACTAACCTCACTCGGAAGGGGGCTAGATTTCATTGGAGTCCGGAGTGTCAAGAGGCTTTGGACCAAGTAAAAAGGAGGCTTATGCAAGCTCCAGTTTTGCGGACTCCCGACTACGAGAGGAAATTTATTCTGGCAACCGAAGCATCAAGATATGCAATCGGTGCGGTTTTGCACAAGAAGTGGATGGGATATTACACCCTTTGGCCTTCTATAGTCAGAAGCTAAAGGCTGCTCAGCTCAATTATGCAACAATTGAGAAGGAGGCGTTGGCCATTGTACGTGCCGTGGCACATTTCTGGCATATCATTCTTGGATACCCAACTGTAGGGGTAACCGACCAGAAGTCGTTGGTATTCATCAATCGGATGAAGGACACTAACCAGCATATTTTGCACTGGGCCTACAGTGGAGGAATTCCAGTTGTCGTACCAACACTTGGCTGGAAAACTAAGTGCCGTGCCGAATATGTTGTCGTGGCACTGTGACCATGCAATGGCCACCCGTGGAGATGAGGTTTGGTGGGAGCAGGTCCGTCTACCACAAGCACAGGACCATGGACCAGACACTTGTATAATGAATTGAAGGAAAGGGCACAGGTTTATCGCAAGGAGGGCATATACAAACTCTGCGAGGGACTAGGGGTTTGGCACCACCCAAGACACCCGCATGCCAAAGGTAGAGTTTGCGTTCCCGAAAGTTTGCGCGCAGAAATTATCGCGTCGACCCATGGAAGCAAATTAGGAGGGCATATGGTGTGTGAGTGCCACGGTGCACAGCATTAAGAAAGCATACTTCTGGCGGGGCATGTCGGTGGATGTGTCAAGAAGTGCTTGATATGCCAGCAAGCACGAAAGCATTTTGTCTGGGCACCATGGCAGAGGGGGATAAGTGCTGTATTCCCATTCCAGAAGGTGGTGGTAGACATTGTGGGGCCGGTAGAGAGATCCTGTAATGGAAGCAGGTATATATTGGTAATTACAGATGTTCTGACACTACTGACTTCCCGGGGAATAGTACCGAGGTGGAGGAGCGCCAAGAGGCTTATAAATATAGATCAGATTTTGTAGCAAAAATGACGAAGATTAGACAAGAGGTGGGCGAGCGTGATAAGCCCGGAGGGAAGAAAAGTTGCGGCACCTGAATAGAAATAAACAGGTAAGGCAAATTGCTGTGGGTGGTAAGGTCTGGTTCCTTAGGATGGGTGGTAGGAAGAGAAAGTTTGCATATAAGTTCCTAGGGCCGTTCAGGGTAGTTGAGCAGTTGTCTGATGTCACCTTTTGCAATAAAGGGGGACGTCATCATCACCTCATCACGGCGCACATCGACAGACTTAAGCCATGTATAATGCCTGAAAGGCATAGGTGGGAAAGAAGTCGTAAACAAAAGGCGACTAAAGGGGGCCTATAGGTAATAGCTGAGGATGAGTCGGAGGAGGAAGAGGACGATGAGGTCAGCGAACACTGGAAACGGAGAATACCAGCGAAGAATTAAATGTAGAAGAGGGAATTATCCAGGATGGAGAAGCTCGGGTACCTGAAGATTCATGTGGGAATGAAGTTGAGCATAGAGAGGTGGACAAGGAGATGCCAAGGGGGCAGCGTTACA
Organism: Rhysida immarginata; assembly: GCA_023313115.1. Classification (NCBI taxonomy): domain Eukaryota; kingdom Metazoa; phylum Arthropoda; class Chilopoda; order Scolopendromorpha; family Scolopendridae; genus Rhysida; species Rhysida immarginata. The sequence continues at coordinate 902,691 of JAHWFO010072569.1, forward strand.
ATCTACAGCGTCAACTTCGGGTAGATTACTGAGCACTCATCCGTGGAAAACGGTAAAGTAGATTAGGTACAGAGCAGGGTATGTAAAGAAAGGTAGGCCAGATGGCCTCATTAACATGAGAACTGGAAGTTAGTGGGCGTGGTCGTGCGATGTCACACTGGAGAAAGTCTGCTCGCATTCATTAATATTCCTCGTTAAAACGCGTAATTGTTCCGTGTCTGTGTGCAATATTTACAATAAAAAACAAAACAAAACCACGTGGATCTGATTTAAAATATTACTATTTCCTAAGATTTGTATTTTTTTTCACAAAAATTATTAAGCAAAGAATTTGCTTTCTACTTTTGAGTGAATTTTTAGAACGTAAAAAAATTTTTTGATTATTTGTTATTTTACTTTCTTTTATTATTTTACGTTATTTTATTTTAGGTATAGTTTTTTTTTTACTTTATTTTATTATTTTTTTGAACAATATTGGATTTTATTTTTTCTCAGTATATTTTTATTTCTGCTAAAACTCGTGATTTTATTTATTTCTGTTAATGCTTCAGGTTTTTATTTATTTTTAACTCTCCAATTTTTAAATTAAAAAAGATTTTTTAACAGAATTTCATCATTTGCAAGGCAAGACAATGGTGCATATCCCTCCTTGGTGACATTTCAACACGAGCTCAATTGTGATTGGCTAGCTCTCCATTTGGCCTACCTCTCATTATTTACCTTGGTACAGAGTGCGAGATGAGGCAGACTGTTGAGAGAGCAGTGGGGCCCAACAGTACAATTGAGCAGCAAATGGAAAAGCCCGATCAGAGCATGGTCAGTTTTAGTCCGAAAAGGAGAGAAAGCCAAGATTGCTTTGCGGTCAAAGCAAACTCTGGGTTATGCTCTCAAGTCGCCAAAGAAAGGCGTGTTAAGAAGGGGGTACAATCAAAAACACGGAATAAACTGTTTACAGAGAGTGCATCCTCTAAATGGGATGTGAGCGGGATCCTAAAGCATAAGCACCATATTTTTTCGAATATAGACCGCGGCTCTAAGCCCAAAAAAATTTTAGGAGTGCGGTCTAAAAAAAATTTTTTTTTTTTTTTTGGAAATAACGAATTATTATCGGTAATTGTGAATGTTTCAAAAAGATCGAAATACTTCGTTTTAGCGTCCCATAGTATTTTAAATAGTAATTTAGCTAGTAAATTTATTATTTATATAGCCATCTTCATTACTTTTATATATTTAATGAAACTTTTATAAATTTATTAATTTAATGTGTAAATAATTAAAGTAATCTCATTTTAATTAAAGTCGAAAGTCTTTATTAATAGAAAAAACAAATTAATTGTAATTATGACAAAATGAGATGCCCCACCATGAAAATGATTTCACTATAAGTAAATACGATAAATAAAGTCGAATTAATTTCTTTTTTTCTATTAACCGCTTATCTGCCTTTTATTAAGTGAGCATCCTCCTTCCAGTTGCTCTTTTTGTTTTATGCTATGCAGGGAAGCACGAATTGTCAAACAAAACAATTTCTGGAATACCGCAATTCGCGACGGGCAATTCGTTCCTGTGACAAGCCGTATTAATGAGACATTGTAAGATTCTAAAATGTTTAAATGATATAACATTTGCTTTTTTGAAAGTATAATTGAAGTTGTAAAAATGATTTTTTCATTATTTTAACAAAAAAATGCATGATTTTAGGATATCTTCTGTTTTAATCATGTGCGACCACTTTATAAATAGACTAATAATAGAATAAAATGACCTTACATTCGCGTTTTTTATGTTAAAATATGCAAGGTTTACTGTATAAATTTATGATTAAATTAGCGGCAAATTCTTTTAGTTTTAAGCTGTGAGCCTCGCAAATTCTCCGTAACGAGCTGTGTTTGTCGCGAATTGTCCTGTAACGAAATGTCGGTATCCCACAATTTCTATAATGGGCTTCTCAGCATTACCTGTCATTGGCATCCTTTCCATAGCAATTCCTAATAGTTTTCAATAATAAATTAAAATTTTCTGTTTTCATATATTTATTTTTCCTTGTTAAAAAAATTACATTATTCAAATAAAGGAATTTTTAAAATTTTCAATTACTCTTTTATAAAAACATTTAGATTTATTTATTCATTTACATAATAAAATAATGAATCATTTATTATTTATTCATTTACATAATAAAATAATGAATCAATAGTAAGTATAGCAATTTTCATTTTTTTGCAATCTGTTGCAAAATTCAATTTTCATTATATTTTTATTAGTTTTTCTTAGTGTGATAAATTTAAACATGGAATTGCGCGCATAGCAACACTACAATCTTTGCACCACACTCTTGTTTCTTTTTGTATTTTTTTCTCATTGACTTTTTTTTGGCAACACACAATACATCTTCTAGTTGGTTCTTGCTTTTTGGGGTGGGAGGTATAAATGATGGGAAGTGTCGAGCAGTAAGTCTTACGGGGTTGAAAGTAGAACTAGGTCTCCCACGTTTTGGTATCATTTCAGGCCTGTGGTGTTCTTCAAATATTCTTTCACACAGTTTCACTCTGAAATCTAAATGATCTAGTTCACTACCACACTTTTTGTAAATGATAAAGCTGTTAAAAATTGCTTGATCCATTATGTGTTGAAATAATTTTTTGTAATATACCTTTTGTCTTTTCCTATTTGATTGATAGGAACCAAAATTTTGATCAGCACGATCAACACCCCCATTGTATCATTGTAATCAACTACAACAACAGGTTTGTTCACTACACCTGATCGTACTTGCACCTGTTTCATTTCTGAATTGTGCACAGTATTCAGAAGACAAACTTCTTTCTTGTCTCTCCAGTGTAATGCCATACATTTTCCTTTCTGATAAGCAACAACACTTCCTTTTTTCAGTTTTTCAGTCCAGAAGTCTAGGGGCATGCCTTTTCGTTTAGCTCGTACAGTACCATAGCAATCGGTTTTATTTTGAATGAGCAGATCTACTAATTCAGGACTCATATAAAAATTGTCTGCAGTCACGCAATAACTCTTGTTCAAATATGGTCTCAAGTTCCATTATAACCTTAGTTCCTTGTGAACAATCTTCATAACCATCTCTTAAAGCAATCCCTTTTCCTGTATATAAAATACCTCCACAAATATAGCCAGATGACGATTCGCATAACAAAAACATTTTTATCCCAAACCGTGCTCTTTTTAGTGGAATGTATTGTTTCCATGCAAGACGACCTTTGAATAACATCAAGTTTTCATCAATGCTGATATCTCTCTCAGGAGTATAAATAGCTTTGCATTTTTGATTTAGGTAATTCCAAACAGGCCAAATTTTGTTGAGCTTAGGCTGGGGATGTGTGTTTGGATCATACATTGAATTATCAGAGAAGTGCACAAATTTCAATAAAAGTCGGAAGCGATTATAGCCTAGCACTGTGCCACAAAAAGGAGTACTCAGCATTCGTTTACGTGTCCAGTACCAGCTTACCTCAGGTTTATGATTCAATCCTTGAAGAATAAGTAATGATTAAAAAAACATAATTTCATCATGGTATGTCGAAACCATTTTTTCGTTCGAGAAAATACCTTACAATAAAAGAAATAAAAGACTCTTTAACCACAACAACTTTTAAAAAAGAAAAATACAACCTTATCCTGTAAGCGCTTTTCGAGGGCGAAGCTCTCATCATTCAGCAGGTAGAATAGCGAGTAACACACCAGATGATACTGAGTGTGATAGAAAAATAAATGGTATTTATAATGAGAATCGACCAATTATAGAAATAGCACTCAAAAGACAGACAATAAAGAAATTCAGTGATTGGTTATGGTCGTCCACCACTGAATCAGTTGGGAGTTGCTGATTGGCCCTTTGTCTGAGTTAAGTAAATCACTGCTGTTGGTGGAATGGATCTCCATACTCTCAAAGGCGTCCAGGAATCGTTTATTGTTTATTGCTTTCAAAAGTTTAAGGTTTTGGATGGAGACGTCATGCCCTGTCTCCAGGGAGTGTTTAGCAACGGCAGAGAGGTCACTTCTTCCGGAATTCCGGTGGTTCAGGTGTTCCTTAAAGCAGGTCAAGATGTTGCGGGAAGTTTGCCCTTTGTAGGTCTTCGCACATTGTGGACACTTGATTTCGTAAATTCCCGCCTCGGACAGGGCATGAGGTCTCCATCCAAAACCTTAAACTTTTGAAAGCAATAAACAATAAACGATTCCTGGACGCCTTTGAGAGTATGGAGATCCATTCCACCAACAGCAGTGATTTACTTAACTCAGACAAAGGGCCAATCAGCAACTCCCAACTGATTCAGTGGTGGACGACCATAACCAATCACTGAATTTCTTTATTGTCTGTCTTTTGAGTGCTATTTCTATAATTGGTCGATTCTCATTATAAATACCATTTATTTTTCTATCACACTCAGTATCATCTGGTGTGTTACTCCCTATTCTACCTGCTGAATGATGAGAGCTTCGCCCTCGAAAAGCACTTACAGGATAAGGTTGTATTTTTCTTTTTTAAAAGTTGTTGTGGTTAAAGAGTCTTTTATTTCTTTTATTGTATTGAACATATCCACGATTCTTTTCCCCTTTTATATTTTTTCTGGTTTTCTGCAATTGTTGTTTGTATTACTGGAATTAATATTCTTTTCGAGAAAATACCTTGAAGACATTTGAAGCAATCTGTTGTTGCGCATATTTATTTGTTTCCTCAACTCATCATATTTATCAATCTGTCATCAAAAAATAGTCTAAAGAAAAAGTAGGGATCACTTTCATTACTTATGATATCCGTGTGAATGTCCGGTCTTCCAGTAAATGGAAACCGTGGAGGAGCAGGTGGTGGATTATTTACATTTACTTTGCACCATGTGCGCGATATCCTAATGTCATCTGTTTCACTTTCATCAGAATTAGAACTATCACTTAGTAAAGCATCACTAGAATCAAAGTCACTGTAACTTGCTAACGATTCATCAGATAATTCAGAATCTATGTCTTCTTCTAATATATTTTCCATCTGTCTGCGCTTGATTTGCTGTGATAAACTGCGCGACGCCATGTTGATTCATGGGCAGCAAAGATAATGTATATTTTATCACAAAAAAATCGAATAAGTCGTTTTGTTTTCCTATTGACACATTAGATGGCAGCACAATCACTCAGTAGTGAGTGTAGGCTGTGCTGTGACGTAAAGGATGAGCTGAATTCGTTTATTACACTGTTTAATGCATAATTTTATAGAATGACGAGTTCAGCTCGTCCAAAGCATGGAGACAAAGATGACCTTGGACGAGTTCAGCTCGTCTATGGCAGGTAAGGGGTTAATAAAGACTTTCGACCCCCATCCCCTCCCAACGTAACTCACACTTTCGCTGTTGATAAGTAGCGTCCTTCGCGTAATGATTTTGGATTGATCGCCAATACATTCATATATTGTACCTATTTTCTTTTAAATTTGCTTATTATCTTTCTTATAAGAAAATTATGTTACACTTTTTGAAAGAGTAAATCGCAGATAGATTTTTTTTTTTTAGTAAAAATTATCTGACTTCCCTGTTGTAGATAAAAATGCGATGCCTTTGAATTGATGGTTTTAAATTTACAAGTCTTTGTTCAATCTTTCTCTAACATTGAAATTAATATTCTAACACCTCGGAACAATAATTAACCAGTCACAGATTATGACATAATTATGACATATTGTAAAAACTATTTTCCAGCGATAAATTGTAAACTGCTTAACTATGTAATACAATAGCAAATAACAATGAATATACTTACAAGTTTCCTTTTTTGATATACAACTGCTGTAATAACAAAGTGCATGTCTGGAGAATAAGGCATCTAGAATTAAAATGCACCCAAAAGAAAATGAAATAACATGACATAACTCCTGCTCTGTTGAAAACAACCAGTTTGTTTCACAGGTGATTTTACAGTTGAATTTCTTTCAGATTTACTGAAGGGTCAAATTTTGCCCACTCTATTGCCTGACTTTGGCTATAGCCCAAACTTAACAATGTATTCTAACGAACATACATTATAACAAATTGCCGGCTAATGTTACACATTTGATACTGAAGATGTAACAGTAATTGGCAGTTGTGTGATGTACGATTGTTAAAATACGTTAAGTTTAGGCTGTAGCCAAGATCGTGCAATAGAGGGAGCATGGTAGAGATCCTGAATCTGTACTTTTCCATAAATATAGTAGACCAGAGGATTAAAAGATCATTCTGCAATCGAATGAATGAATGTAAAACTGTTGTCAAAAGCATATAGTCATGCGCTTCTAGCTCCATCCAATGGCAAAAACCATCAGTGGACAAACAAACAACAAACAGTGCACCAGTCGTGTACAAACTTGGAGGGGAGATAGTATGGGTGATTCTAAGCAAAAAAGTTCATATGAACGTGGATCCGAATTTGAACAATAACTGAGGTATGATCAGAAATAAAAATGCTACCACCAAGATCAACAAGTGAATAACTCAGGTCCTCTAACGCCTAGGATAATGAAATTCGGGGGAATAATAATGGTATATAAAACTGTGTATATCGTTAAAATTTGATCGACTTCCAACGAGTAGTTTCTGTGTTACGCAGTCAAGATCATAACTTGCTGGGTAGTACTCGCATGTGAGCACGGGTTGCCATGTTAACTGCATAACACGGAAACTACATGTACTCGTTAGAATTCGATCAAATTTTAGCGGTATACACAGTTTTATGTGCCCTATTATTCTCCCAAATTTCATTATCCTAGGCATTAGAGAACCTGAATTATTAACTTGTTGATCTTGGTGGTAGCATTTTTATTTCTGTTCATATCTCAGTTATCATTCAAATTCAGACCCACATTCATATGAACTTTTTAGAATCACCCATACTATTTCCCCTCTGTACAGACCGTTCAGATACACCCTGTATAAGATTAAAAAGCACTGTGATACTTACCCCCTCTCCAACGCAACGTATTCTCGGCTGTTGCCTCATTAGATTGTGACATTCAGTGTCACTGTTTGTCACATGGGCCCGACGGAAACGAATTTAAACATTTTAAATAAAAAATTTTATTAGTTATTGCATTAGTTGATGGTCATTTGTTTATCCCTATTGACACCGTATGTCTGTTCATGAAATATTTCTTTAAGTCTTAGGTTATTGTTTTGTTCTTGTTCATCTTGTTATTGATATGTTTCATTTATTTGTAATTAAAGGGGGAATACGAGTTTATTTATTTATTTTTTTTGTGTATTGTTAAAGCGGCAATGATACTTTATCGCTGCATCGCCTGTTGCGTGTCGGCAATTGAAGCGATTGTTGGGGAGCAGGCATTGTTTTCTTGGAGAAGATTTCGGAGAAGATCATGCCCTGCTCCCAGCAACCGTTTTGTTGTGTAAAAAATGTTAATGAGAATGAAATGTTCGTTTTGGTAGCGGGTTATGTTTGGATATATGCTTTTTCTCTGTGTGTACCTCTCTGTCTATCAGCGGAAGCATGATGTTTCTTAAACCTTGATAGCGAAATGATAGCAGAGGCTATTGCCTATATTTGCATTAAAAATGTTCAATGATTTATTTCACGTTAAATTAATGTTTGTGTATTTTAATTGCTTAATAACGGTACGTTGCTTGTAACTGTAATTAATTATCGGAATTTTGAGTCCGCGTGAGTAAGTACCAAGCGTTTAAACGTTTTGGAAGATGCCCGTTCAAGTTTGTTGATGTGTGTTACGCAGTAAAGCCGACTTGGTCAAAGTTCCTGGTTTGTGAATATGCAGTAATTGGTGAGTGTCACTTTTATTATTTTTTTATCCACGCTGACGTAGAGGCCCATAGGCAACAGATAGGTTGTGAATCCCGTCTGTTGGAACAGAAGAGACTGCTGTCATTCTCACAGCATTTTAGTGCATGGTTGTTCCGTTTAGTTGAAGCCGCCTGTTCCGGAGATGTCCCCCGCTCCAAAGATCGTACACCTACACGCAGTCTTCGTGTCTGAGTCACCGTGGATGGACTGTCTGATCGATGACTTGCCTTGGGTGTGGAGACTGGTCAAAGGAACTCACCAACTTCCAGGAGCGGGTGTTTGATTACCATCTCGTGAATTGTCCATTGCCGTATTCTATTGTAAAAGATGCCACCCCGTGGTGAAACCGACGAATTCAAGTAATATTTAGGCCAAGCTATTTTGGGGTCCCTTACTTACTTGAAGACCCTTATGACTTACCGTGTTTATTCTACTATTAACGCGAAAAATTTTAGCCTAAAAAAGAACCTACATTTGTGAGACCATATTATACAAGAGTTAAAATCCCGTTACTGTGACAAACCTTCTTAAGAAAAGAAAATTTATTAAGTTCATCAGGGACATTACCACCCTTCAAAAAATTAAAGATAATCAAATAACTATCTCCGTACCTTATAACCGACAGCTTGTCAAAGGTCTCAATACACTTTTTAAAGCTCATAATATTTCCCTTTGTTTCAGCAACCCAATTCAAGCAAGATTTTTATTAGGCAACCCCAAGGATAAGGTTCCCCCATTCCAAAAGTCAAAGTTAAATGCCCTCAATGCCCAAAGGTCTACCAAGGACAGACTTCTTGCGATGTTTTAACCCGGTTTTAAGAACATCTGCGCCACAGGAAATTCAGCAGAAGCAACCTCTCTACCATCGCCAAGCACTCACTGGACACAGGACACGGCATTTCCATAGAACATGTTAAATTTTTAAAGTCAATAAATAAGAAACGATTCCTGGATGCCTTTGGGAGTATGGCGATTCAGTCTACAAACAGCAATAAGTCACTTAATTCGGATAAAGGGCCAATCAGCGATTCTCAGCTAATTCAGTGGTGGGTCAGCCTAACCAACCATTGAATTTTTTCAGTTAGAGTGCGTCTGTTCTTTTTTATTATTGGCCGTATTTCTCTATATATATACCCGCTCTGTTTATGTTACAATCAGTATCTTCGAGTTTTCTCCTGGTTACTTCCTGTTTTACCTGCTGAATGATGAGAGCTTCGCTCTCGAAAAGCGCTTACAGGATAAGGTCGTATTTTTCCTTTTGTATTTTTGTTGTGGTCAAAGGGTTTTTTATTTATTTTATCTTATTACGGGTACTGTTTGTCCACATTTCTTTCCCCCCCTTTTTTTTTCTAGTGGTTGTACAATTTTTTGCCAACAATATATCACAATACTTTAATTATACTGTATATACAATGTACAGTTCATTATACATTACATGAATTCCCTTTTTATTTGAATTTCTTGTTGCTAAAAGCTAATAAAAATACGAAAATAACTTCTAAAATAGATGGTAACTTCAAAACTTCCTCGATCTGAAAGTTGCATTCTGTCCTGATGAACTTTAAACGAAATTAGCATATAATATACATCACAGTGCTTTAATTATTAAAGTATATACAATGGGCAGTTCATTATACAGTACATTAAATAGCTTTTTTTTTCTTTTTAATTTCCTGTCGGCAAAAGCTAATAGGAAAAAATAACTTCTGAAAAAGATGGCAGCTTCAAAATAGTCCAGATCTGATGAACATACCTTTTTATATTATTTATTATTTGTGTTGTATTAAAATTATTTCATGTTAAATGAAATCATAAATGTAGATCTGCCTCATTAATGTTTAATGATTTTATTTGCAACTTTTTTCGATGAATAAAATGTTATTTTTGATCATCAAAATAATTTTTCATATTGGGTTTGTTCATGTATTACGTCATCAAAATTTTAGCACTCCCCCCCCCCCCCCACTCATAACGTCATCAATTATCATTTCATCCATACCCCCCCCCAACTGATGATAACATCATCATCTGTAAGTTAACCCCCCCCCCCCCACTTAAAAAAAAGAAAATAATAAATAAACGTTTATTCAAAATAAGTTATTAAAAAACTGAAGACAGTTGCATTTCATTCCATTCTTGTTCAAGCCACTCATCTATATTATTTGCAGTAGAAATATGATGACTTCTGTTCCGCTGGAAGTGGTACATTGGAAAATTAAATTGAATGAACAATGTATTAAAAGTGAGGCATATAAATACATGTTATAATTTCATGAAACAGTTATTACACTCACATCAACTTCACAGTTGTCCACCCATTTAACATATTCTTGATTTAGTTCATTTGTTAAAGATGGTCATTAGCTCATTTTGCCTTTGTGCTGCAATTCTAACCGGTGTCTTCACTGGGCTCTTATCTGTGGTACCCATCAGGTTGCAAAATTTTTTGTGATCTGCTGTGCTTTTCAATGAGGCATGATATGAGCCACAGTTTATGTTACATTTTCTTGAAATGAAATTGTTTTATTGAAATGAATTTACATTTTTATGACCTGAAACTATGTTTTATTCATGTGAAAATTATTCTGTTGATGTGAACTATTATTTTATTGATGTGAATGTTTATTTATCAATATGAAAGTAGGTTTTTTGAGCAAAACTATACTATTTTAATGATCAAAAATTACATTTTATTCATCGAAAAAAAGCTGTAATAATACAAGATCGTGATAGCAAAAGCCTTTACACTTAAATGAACACTTCAAAACGTGTAGTTGCATTTTGTCCCACTGCATTTTTTCCATGTTTCATACCCATTTAAAAGGCATGAAATAAATAATAAAAGTGTACTTATTTCAAATTGTAAAAAATATTGCATACTTTATGTATATTCTTGCATATTTTATTTCTTGCAACAAGTCAAAAGTGGGGACCGCATTGTACAAGAGGATAAAATTTTTACTCTTTTATTTTGGGCTCTGAAAGTGGAAATGCATTATACAATATGTGCATTATAGTAGAATAAATACGGTACCGATGTAAGATTCCTCACTCCCATCGAATTGAGGAACGAGGAGAAACAGATTAGAAAATAGAATACTGTAATTCGTATTTGAGAGATAACTTACGTAACGTAAAGATATAAAATGTTGCTGTTTGTTAAATTATTTGCTTGAAAAAATAATCTAATGAAATGAAAATAGTAAATTGAATGACTTCAAAATAGAAATGAGGCATTCCTCGAAAAGACACTTACCTGCATTTTACTCCATTTAAATCTATAAGTACAACCAATTTTGGATGCTAGTTGCCCATTGAACGTTGATGAAAACATTGAACAAGGAATATATCTGTCCGGACCTCCGAGAGAAGCGAGGGTTGCAATCGGAGAGGATAGGGCACATGAGGTTCCCTATGAACCCTGAATGAATGTGAAGGCCCCTTCCTTCCCCTGAATGAATGTAAAGGCCTTTAGATTGTAGCCCCCCCCCCCCCATACGTGGACCTCACCTTTCTTTGAGGCGTAACGCATCTTCCTTCTTTACCTCTGATTTTTTCTGAGGTGTTCTTTTGCCGAATTAAGGACTGTCCCGTAAGAGAAATCCCTAGCCATCAAGAGTGTATTTAACCCAGAAGTTCAAGCGGTCTAATCTATTATTTTAAAGTCCTTTTGATGTAATTAGTCGTTTTCTTCTATCAAGAAAATAAACAGAGAATAAAAGAAAAAAAAATAACATAATAAAAAAGGAAAAGCCCAAAATGCTTTTGTGCTTAAAACTCTATTTCTATTCGGAGAAGCTCGATGTAAAGTAACTGTGCGTGATAAAGAAAGAAAAAGAAAACCAGATACACCCCGCTAACGGCGAAGTTTTGAGAACACTTGCTAGCACTTCGATGATATGTGACAAGGGAGCTTTGTCTATCGCTGATATCTCTTAATTAAGATATCAAAGGACTCATCCATACTGCTCTGTCCCATGTCCACCCGACAATCATAATTGGCGAGAGAACACAAGACATATCCTGTCATTAAATGAGAGATGCAATCAAATATTCAATCCCATGATCCATTCCATATAGTGTAAAATTCATAAATTATAGTAGCGTTGTGTCCGCAATAACCCTATGTATCCCTTTCCCAGGCTCATCGATCAGATACAATGACTCTAACCTCAAAGAAAACATACCCCTTCCCTCCATTTTGATGCCATGTCAGAATAAAGTGCCTTAACGAGAAAAGAGGATCCAATTTGTAAAAGAAAAACAACTTTACTAAAATGGAAAAGTTAAATAAATAATTAGTATGTTAATGGAATATGCATCAATACAAATAAATAAATAAGCGATTGATTAATATTCAGAATGATAAATGTTGTGGCTCTCCATCCCACCTCAATTTATATTTAAATGTAGTTCAAAAGAAAAATGCACTCGTGTATCCAAGTCACAAAGAAAAATCAATTTAGTTACTGTCAGTTTTATTTATTTGTTACAAGAGTTCTGCATAAATAGATGGCACAACTCACTCCTGCTGATGATGAAAAATCGCAAAATCACACTCGCTGACGCTGATCTCTCCATCCTCGTCTAACCTTGGTGTTCCCCATGGCTCGCTGATGTGTTCCCCATGGGGTGTTCCACATTGGTGTTCCCCATACCTCGCTGATGTGTTCCCCATGGGGTGTTCCACATTGGTGTTCCCCATACAACTCACTCCTGCTGATGATGACAAATCGCAAAATCACACTCGCTGACGCTGATCTCCCCATCCTCTTCTCACCTTGGTGTTCCCCATGGCTCGTCTGGCTATTCACCGTCTCGATAACCTCTGCTGTCCCCACAGATGGCCACACGAGACAAAACGCCAGCCAAAATGCAGTCACAGGTCTCGCCAACACCTTGCTATATACGCATCTGCCTCCATTCATCATTGCCATAAGAGTTTTGCTTTTCAGCAGAAGTGGTTGTTGTGAAGGAAGTCTTTATGGCAGAAGCATCTCACTCTCTGTTGTTCCATGCTTTGTGTACGCTTTCATCACTATTACGATCAGTTCGCTGTGGTTGCCATCAGAATCTGCTGTGAGGCGAGCTGCCCGATGGGAAGGCTATATCATCTTCACCTCTACATCTACTCCATGATGATGTATGAGAAAACCAGACATTAGAGAGCGTTTCGTACCTTTCTCTTCCTTATATAGCATTGTGCTTCAAAAAATGCACGGGAAGAGCCACAGTCAATCAGTGCTTGCTCACATCGGCTCCTTCGCCCGATTGACATCTTCGCAGCCCTTCGTTCTCGATTTCCTGCACTATGACGGCTCCGTTGCCTAGCCAACACGGGAGAAATCGGTCCCTCGACTCCCCTCCAACTCGTTCCTGATAGCGTCGACCGAATGGAAAAAAACCAAAGCGAGGAACAGCAGATTGCAATTACATGTAATTATAATGAAGTATAAAAAACAAAGCAGTGAGAAGCCTTTGTGACAGGAAAAAGGGTTAGGAATAACAAACACTGTGTATGTTATTGGAAAAATGCATAAATTCCATGAGGAACTGTCACAAAGTTTCCCAAGGCTAGAATTAAAGGATGGCTAATTATAAAAACTTAATGAAAAGGATGGAATACACAGATTTGGGTCGCAAGTCCCAAATCTTGTGACAAATAAACATTTATCACAGATATAAGAAACTTTAACTTTATTCTTTTTAATTTTCAAAAGAAATAAACTTTTCTTTTAATTTTGTATTGACCCAATTTGGGGAGCAGTGTACACAATTTGTTGATTGATTTGAACAAATACTGTTTCTCTCCAACCAGAAGGGCTCAATCGAATTGATATGTATTAATTGGGCTGAAGCGATTAGGCCAGTAAAGTTAGAGATAAGGCCGGGAACGAGAAAGCACTGAGGGACGCACGATATCACTAGCCCTCTTGTTGTACCACCCACAGAGAAATTAAAATCTTCCCCCAATGAAAGATATTAAAATGCAGAATTTTGAATTATTTTAAAATTAATTTGACCATGTGGTCATTACATGACCCTCCTCTCTCTCTTTTTGTAGACATATGTGGTCAAATCCTGACCCCCCCTCCCCTCCCCTAAAATTGACCATGTGAACATTCCCTTACACCCCAAAAAAGTGATGTTTATTCAGTTGTATTTACCAAGACCTGAAGGTGACAAAAAACTCCTACAGTTGAAACAAATTATACTAGAAGAACTCCTAAAGACAACAAAGTTGAATGCTAAATACAAAACTGAATCAATCGAAAATCAAGTGGAAAACTGGAAAAGCAACCCAATGCATGGTAAATACTTGAAGGATATAGAGGGAAAAGCCAATCAAACACTTAAGTGGATCAGGTGAAGAGAGAATGTGTTGAAGAAAGAAGCTGAAGATTCATTTTTGCAGCTCAAGAACAAACTTTGAACAAATTGAATGATTACAAAAATGCAGGATGAAGGCCGACTTTGCAGTGAGAAGGATGAAACAGTCGACTATTTAATCAGCAGAGGCAACAAAATTTCAGCAACTGATTACAGATATGTGCAATGCCATGACAAACTTGCAAATATCCATTGCCAGCAGTTTGGATTCAAATGCATCAAAAATCACTGAGAACATCAAGTCAAGAAAGTTCTGAAAAATGACATTAAGACCTTGTGGAACTTAGGAATCTCTTGAATAAAATTGTGAGCAGGTTTTTTTTGTTGTAGACCTTTTATTTACTCCTTTCCATAACTTTACATGACCATCTCAGTTCACCGTTTCACACAGCCAATCAACATATTATTTACTTGCATACATGCATTCACAAACGCACAAGCCGACGTGTGCAAAGCCAAAATATCCAACACCCTCTCTGCTTTAAGTAACTTGGCTTATAGTTGCTGCCATATAAGTTGAACCGATAGGATAATGTCGTTTCTAACACCAGCCAATAGACGTTAACGGGAAGTAAATCGCTTGAAACATTCGCTTTCGTTTTCAAAACATTGTTTCTGTATTTATATTTAGTTTCTATTTTCGTTTTTTTTTTTAATAGATAAATGAAATTAATAAATGACGCAGAATAGTCGACTCGAAGGTATTTTGTTTTATATTATGACTTTTAATAGGCTTTCCATATTTCAATGATATCTCTGCCTTTACTATAGTAGAACAAGTGCATCATTGGTAAAATCCAGACAAAGCATATTGATGAGAAGACTTTAAGCCTGCGCATGTCAAAAAGATCGTTCAACTTACGTGGCGACAACTATAGTTTTTACGTTTGAGCCATCTAGCAGATAACAGAATCAGTCTTTTGAAAAGACTTTTGTAAAGATATTACCTTTCTCCTCCTGTGTTGTGACCTATGAAGAAAACACAACAAGGCTACAGACTATACAGAAGTAGAAGGACTGTATCCACCAACCAGATTCTGGTTGGTGGATTCACAAATTTGTCTCTAAGGTGACACTAGCACTGCTGATTGGGCAGTTGACAATTTCATTAACAACATCTAACAAAGGCTCTTTTATCAAAAAATAATTGATAGTTCGGAGTTTTTTTTAGGATCGATTTTTAAATGTTTGCGAATCTCTAGAGAATGTAATCATCTTAGGGTTCTTTACAAATTTTTATGATGGACATGATATTTTTCTATAGGCAAAAATCATACCCTGACATTATCTTTGCCACTTATGGTGTTTATAAACTTTCTTCCATCGATTGTATGTATATAGGATGCATGAGGAGAGCGTTTAAAGACTTAGTAAGTGTAAGAGATCAATAATGATAAAACTTGACCCGTGCTGACCACCTTATCTTCTTATCTTATCTTATACAGAGGGTAGATTATCGCAGAACGATAACCTGCATCACTTACTCCTTCGAGGGAGTTTTGCGCCATCCCAGTAACTAACAACTGCTACGAGATGACAGTAGCAGCCGGGGCCGACGGCTTAACATGCCCTCTGAAGCACGGGGGGTTCATGATGGAAGAGCTGCTGGCGGACGAACAGACCAATGGCTATCACCAGCTGCTGGACATCCAGCACTGGTTACTCAGCAAATGGGTGCTGACCACCTTATTCTTAAAGCAAGTATGAGATTGGCCCCATAAAAAAAAAAAATCATGCTCAATGTAAAAACTATAAAGGACTTAAAAAGATTATGAAACTTACAAATCTTGAGAGATTCACAAACGTTTAAAAATCAATCTTACTAAAACTCTGAGCTACCAGTTTTCTTTTGTTAAAGACCACTTGTTATATATCATTCATGAAATTGTCAACTGTCCCATCAACAATACCACTCCAGACACAAATTTGTGAATCCACCAATGAGTGGCCCTTCCTCTGTTATATATTCTGTAGTCTTGTTCTTTTCTTCTCTGTAATTAGTTATTTTGTGTCTGCGATGATATTAGTACCAAAACGTATCGGCTGTCATCAAAATTTCTACCAACTCCGCCTATCCTCTCCCTAACTACGATTGATCAAAGCCTAATCACAACGCGACATCACACTCAAGTGCTATGAGCAATGAGTTCTTTTTGTTTTCTTAATAAAGAAATTCAACCCTAAACGAGAGAAAGCAAGAAAAACCACTAATCCACAAAAATAATTTATAATTACACGTATGTACGAGGGTTGGGGCATAAGTCATGGCAACTGTTTTTTTTCTTGTAGATATGTGAACGGATCACAAACGTATATGTGTCGTGTGGAAGTTCTGCAGGCATAGTGTGTATGCCGAACAACAGATGGCTCTGTGATAGCTGGTAGTAGCGCAGCGAGGGCTGTGAAATCAATCAGTTGGTGAGTGTCGTGGGAGATGGAAGTAACCCGTGTTGAGCAGCGCGCTTACATCAAAATAGCCGTTCTCCGAGGGAGAAATGCGATGGAATGTCACAATGAATTAGTGGAAGCCCTTGGGAATAATGCCCTACTATACCGTACAGTAGCACGGTGGGTAGGAAAGTTTCAGCAAGGACGTGTGTAAACCAGTGATGAGCAACCGTGAAGGCCATATTGCCCTGTATACTACTGTAATAAATTAGTGTGTTACGATATTTCAATGCTATTCATTGTCCACATATGTAGTTAACACCTTGTCCTTTCGTCTGTATATGTCACATTTTCCAACCGGACTGGTATCTTCAAGAAAAAAATTAGTTGCCATGACTTTTGCCCCAACCCTCGTACATTTCGAGAACAATGTTCTCCTCATCAGCGTGTATAATACGGGAGCTGAAGTTAACTACAACAGAAACTGAGCTCTATTTATATACAATGGTGAGCTGAGAGACTATAAGCCTGACCAATCATAATAGAACTCTGTTTCTGTTGTAGTTAACTTTGGTTCTCGTGTTGTACACACTGATGAGGAGAACATTATTCTTGAAATGCATGTATGTGCAATAAAAAATTATTGTTGTGGATTAGTGGTTTTTCTTGTTTTCTCTCGTTTAGTACTTTATCCACAGTTTTTGGCATTTTGTTTTTTCTAAATTCAATTCATAAATTTTTTTAATAGTCCCTAAATCCATATTTAATAAAATATAATATTGAGGTAGTTAAACTTAATTTCTAGCAAAACAAAAATTCACCTTTTAAACTGCTGAACTGCAATTAGATCAAGCTCGCCACGAGAAAAAAATGCATCACGGGGGATATAATGGAAAATTTTAGTGTTCTTTTAAATGTCCAAAATTATTATTTTTAATCCTGTTCTTCATAAAACGTTGAAAGATTATTTTTGTAGGCGTTTTTTCGCCGTCTGTGCTACTTATCTAACTGTTTTGGTTATTCTTCTGTTCTTTCAGTGAATTTATCTTTCAATTTTTAGACAATTTCATTTTATTTTTATGTATGAATTATCATTAGAAGATTATTAGACTTTAATAAATAATTTGTGTTGAAATTACAGATTAGCCATTAAAAGCTCTTTGTATGTTAGAACTTATAGCCTCTCATTTCAAAATCGATTTTCCTTTAAACCTATATTTATTTAAAAATAAAAATCAGTTTTCTGGTAATTATTTACATTTATGTTTTACAATAAATTAAAACTTTGTTTTTTCTTTTCTTTCTTTATTTTTTTTTTTTTTTTTTTTTTTTTTATAATCAGATACACACGTTTCGATGGCAACACACAAACAAAATGATGTGGATGTGGATATGTCAAGTCCTGACCAAAATTTGTATACAAATTGGCAACAAAAAGATGTTAACATCATAGAATCAAAATCTAATCATAAGATAAACTCAGCTATGGATTCTAGCATTGGAGCTTTTAACGATACATCTGTTTCAGATCTCATTGTCATCTTGGATGAGGTTTCATTATATTAAACATTATTAATTAGATTCATTATACACACACCATAAAAAGTAATGCAACCCCCAGAAAAAGTTGTACAAACTGTAAGAGAATCATAAGGAAGAAATATATAAGGAGCGTTCAAAAAGAAACGAGCCAGAGGCCTAGGAACAGAAACTAGTACCTGTATGTCAGAAGTATTGGCCCTGGCTGTTGAGGCACTTGTCCCACTGCGACCCAAGGCGGTGAATGGCCATTTCGTAAAATTCCCGGGGCTGCGATGTGAACCCGTTCCGCACATACTGCTTGACGTCATCGTCCGAGGTGAATCGTTTGCCCCTCAGAGCCCATCAACCAGCTGGACGATGTCATCGTTAATGCGGTTTGGTGTTCCAGACAGTGCATCATCGACTAACTACACCCATCCTTTTCTGAACTGCTTGTGCCACGCCTTGACCCTTGCAAGGGACATGCAATGTTCACCATACACTTGTGACATTCTTCGATGAATGCCCGTTCCCCCTACTCCTTCTTCTGTCAGAAAACGAACAACACCTCCTTGCTCTTCTTTTGACACCTCCATTTCACTTATTCACTGCTTATACAACGCGAAGGACTGTTGGACAATTGACGCTTGCTTCTGCTTCCTTTGTATAGTCACGTGACGTCCACAGTCATCCTCTAGCAGTGAATAAGTGAAATGGAGGTGTCAAAAGAAGAGCAAGGAGGTGTTGTTCTTGTCGGAACCTCCCGTGTTCTTGAAGTCACGGGCTGTGTACTTCTGCGTTCTTGTCGGAACCACTCTTTGTTACACACGCAACGATATCACCATTCTGTCACTGGTTTGCATATTCCAGACTCCGGCTCGTTTCTTTTTGAATGCTCCTTATACATGTTACATAAACTGATTTTATTTGCTTGCCCTTGCAGTACTCATGATTTGGCACCCTGGGTGCTAATGTCAATACCCAGTGCACTGAGTGTGGTTGAAGTCCTGTGGTACAGTCCACCTTGCTTAACTCATTGCCATATGGTGGATGTTGAAGGTAAAGGATCTGTCTCCACATGTGGACCTACACATGCTAAATTGGAAACAGATCTGGTGATTTGGCTTTCCAAGACAAGACATCCACAGTCCGTTTTTTTTGAACCATCATCTGTACCGAGACAGAAGAGGGATTCATCACTGCAGATGACGTGTCCATTCAACTTCTTGATGGCCTCTGGCTTGGCACCAGTTGAGTTTGTACATCATCTTGGACATCAAGCACAGTGCCCAGCTCTGGATACAATGAATAATAGTACAGTTGACACGGATCTAGTCCATATATCCTTCCAAAGAGGTAGCACAAGGAGTGGGATCTGCTGCACGTGTAATGCGCCGATCTTCTCTTGTTATCCGTGGATGCCCTGGACATGCATGGGGAGTTTTGCATGTTCTTCGCACCATCAACGAATGCACCTTGAAATGGGTCTATGATGATAGGTCTAACGCTGATTGGTCTAATTCCCGATTGGTCTAATTCCCGACGGTCTGAAAGGAGACTAAAAATGACTGAAAAATTTCCACTGTAAACGAGAAAATTTGTATTATTCAAAACCATTTTCCTTGATTGAAATAAAATATACAGGGGGATTCAGACCACCCGTACCAAGTGGGTCCCCCCTCCCAAAAAATACGCATTATACAAAAAAAATAAATGAGACAATAACTATAATGAAAGAAAATATACAGAGTGATCCATTTAAGTGTAGACATGGAAATATCTCGAAAACAAAGCATTGTACGAAAAAATGTCCAAAATCAAAAGTGAATTATTCGTGGGGGAAATTCTTTAGCCAAAAAATTAGTCCCCTCCCTCCTTTGTGAGAGGGGGGGGGGGGGTAACTTTGAAAACTTACATAGGAACCCCTATATTTAATGGTATATTCAAATTGTACACGATATTCGAGAAATTGGAGAACTGGTCAGCAATTAGGAGATTGGGGTAGTGAAAGTGTGCGCCATCCTGACTTTCCCCAAGAGACTGTTACCTCCTCTACCAAGGTCACATCTCCTAACGAAGCGAGGGACACAGTGTCTCGACGTACATTGCATGAGATAATGCAAGTCAGCTTTTATCAAGCCGATATATTACATAAAGCCTTGGTATTAGTATATCTAGCCCAAAAGTCTTCATAACAGGGAAAGGAGACTAGCTAAGCCATAAGAAAATAAAATAGAGATTACCTTATCTGTGGATATCAACATAGAAGGAACCAAAAGAGTCACATGGCACGTCCACAACACAAAATTTATTAACTTGTATACGTATTTCGGGTGCTACGCGTCCATTTTTCAACAAGATTGAGGTTATCAAGTACATCAGGGCTATGTATTATAACGGTTCAGTTCTGCCCGTTATGTTCGTTGTTTTTTTGTTTA